>QVNW01002254.1:0-43823 GCA_014825475.1 Pseudomyrmex flavicornis
CTCAACAGTTGCACAACGGTTGAGAGATAATCACTTATGATTGGATCATACTTTTGGAACCGAAGCAGGTTTTGAGGAATAGTCCTATCTTAAGTGTTGATCTCTCAACCGTTGAATTTTCTGAACGTAACCAATGGCATCAAATGAAGTATAATAACAGAAGCAGTTCTATACTCTTTTCAATGAGAGAAAGGTATGCGATCTGCGACATATGGGCGGAATAGTGGGCAGAGTGGGGAGAGAGTTGCGTGCGGAATTGGCGAAACATTTGCTGACAGCCAATGGTTGTAGAGGAGAGGGGCGATGCTCAGAACGAACGAATTTGCGTCGGTTCGCGGATCTTTCTCTCATTGAAAAGACTATAGACAATTTGAGTCACGTGACGTTTGCTGCCGCAGCGTGCTGCGTATATGAAAAGGTACTTTTGCTTGGCATATACTTTTTCAATAGATTTACAGAAAGAGGCCAATCACTGACAATAAGCGCAAATCGTTGCAGTGTGCGTTTTAATTCTGAAAATCTTGCGAATTGTGAATCCGGTCTAAATCAGCAGTTTGTTCTTCCGGATATAAATTCCCTATATCGATGTTGTTGGTTATACCGCTGGAAAGCAGACGAAAACGCGTCGATTGAGTTACTCAAAGTTGGCCAAATTGACTGTGAACGCAAAATATATACGAGCGGGGTGAAGTTGTCCGCTGAGTACAGTAGTCGTATGATGGCGCAGCATGTCGGCCGCTTGCAATTCACGCCGGCAACAATTAGAATACTATTTGTTTCCGCTTTCATCGCCCAGCTAGCGAATGTTTACGCGTTTGTCAAGATATTGGACGACAGTCTCGTCCAACACAAGAACCACCACGACGCTTCATTGCACGCTGTTCGATACGTAGTGAAATCAGCGCATGTGATAACGGCACCCGCCGCTCCCATTGCTTCGTTGTCGGTATTGCCTTCTAACAATTCTTTTACTGATCCTCTTGTTGAATTCCTGGGTGTCGAGTTTGATCGCGATCTCGCAGTCAGATGGTCGTCATCGAGTCGCGACTGTCCCTTGAATTCAAATTACACTCTGGATGTGATATGGATGTCATCGACGAGAGACCGCGTGGTCTTCAAGTTCCGGACAATTCCTGACGTGAATGTTATCACTGTCTATTTTTGTCTGAAAGACGATGGAGATGACAAGAGATGGAGCAATCTTGGGAATAATATTTCCGTCGAATTTCCAAAGTGAGTTTTAAAAACTTTTCCATTGTGTATTGTTTGTATATACATTTTCCTGTCTTTTTTCTCTATCTTTTAATCTGCAGGATTATTTTAACTTACACTTTAGTTACTCAACTTTTCAACTCATGTGGAATTTTCCTACTTCTCTTATACAATTAGTTTCTTTGTCTTACATTTATATGTGCTGTGATTCACGAGATAATCGCAAAAGTAATTATTTAAGCAAGCATGCAGACAAAAGATATAATCTTCGATGTATAAACTGTCTAAAGAAACCATTAACAGAGAAAGTATATTAAAGATCAGAATCTTATAAATATAGATATGAAATCTATAAATATAGATATGAAATAATATAAGCAGTCTTTTCTAAAATTAGTTTTAAAATAATAATGTGTGTACAAATAATTTTCTGAAAATATTAATATTGTAGAAGTAATACTGACTTTCTTTAAGAGAGAAAGAGATATTCTTGTATTTCATAGATATTTATAGATATTACTCAAACTTAAGGTCTGAGCACAATAGAGAAAATATTAAGAATAAGAATTAGAGATAGAAGTTAAATGTAATATAACAATGAAAAAAAATAAAATTTACATATAAATATAGGAAATATGTCATGGCTTTATGATATACAGCCTATATTTATATGATATATTTTATTTTTTCGCATTATGCATTACATTTAACCTCTGTTGTGCTCAGGACCTTAATGTATTGATTATATGACTTTAACAATGTAGTAAATAGTTACATTAAAAAATATATATAAGATATATATATTTTTTTAATAATTATACTAAAATTTTTGTTTTTTAATTATTTTTATATGTAAATAATAAAACGATAAACATTTAGATGTTGTTATATATTTGTTATATTTATTTTTATCATTTATTTCTATTTAAAAGAAATTGAATAAGATTTAACGATTTAATAATGACTTTATGAATGTTATTTAGAAAGAAATTTATTCTCTCTTGCACGAAATATACTTTACAAATAAATTTTAACTTGCAGCTAAAGAGGCTATTGTTGTCAAGTACATGTAAATATCATTAGACATATTAGGAATTCTCTCGTAGACAATAAGTTGTTGTTACCAGCACTTATTTATGAAATCAACTCGATAAAATACACAGAATTATCTTTCTTCCCACGAATATTACGACGCTGATGTATGAGAACACGAAAGATTTTGCGAAGTATACGCGGATCGTTTGGTTTCCAATAAATCACACTTATTGTTCCTCCTTTCAGTAACTATTTACACAGCATCAACACACACTGAATCCGACTAGACATATCGGATTAGTAATAAGAAAACGCAGAACAATAAACGTAAAGTATGTGTGTATGTGTGTGTATATATATACATATATATATCGTTCAGATTAAGAATATGCGTAATTATTATTATTAGATAAAATACAATTACACGTACATTTAGGTTCGCAAAGGAATTCGTCTATTATCGAAGTGCGGCCGGTGATAACTGCACGTTACCGGATCACGTTAATCATTAACCGCGTCTCTCACGCTGGCTGGCAATAATCCAACCAAGACTGACTCTGTAGTCAAACTTGGCTCGCGTTAATAAGTAAAAATAGAATTAGCACGCGACCCACATATATTCGTCGTCGTTTTCGTTGACGCACTTCTCACGCGTTTTTTTTATGCAATATAATTAACTCTGATAGCGTTGTTTTACAAATCAAACACAAGCTAAATCAAATCTTCATTTCTTTATATTGATTTACAAAAACGTTTTCAAATAGTTTTTCATAAATTTTCGACATTGTTAAAATATGAGAAAAATAACTGTTATTTTTAAATACACAACCAGCTCTTTTGTATGTGTTATTTATCGTTGACATTTTCACGTAAATAATAATATATCGTGCGACATTTGCGAAGATTTATGTGCAATACAAACATTTTATAATTTAACAATCTTTACATTTATCGACGCGATCTGAAAAAATATCATTATATAAATATCTTTTATGAGGAGACGACCAGGCTTATTTATGAAAAGTATCTCATTACATTTCTCGTGAATCACTCTCGTAGATTAACGAAGTGTTTATGCCACGAATGTGAGTCTTCATGATAACGATTGTCATGGTGGCAGAGATGACCACTGATTTGTTGAGACACACAATTTTTATCACGGAATGTTGTAAATGCGTGGAATGCGTATTTAAATATTTAAAACATACCTGTGACCGCAATAATAATAATAATAATAAAGGCAGTGCAATAATAATGAAAAATAAATTATGATCCATTTTCTGCATGAAATAGCGAGTTTTATTATTTTCCTAGGAAATATCTTCGTGCTCGCCGCGATGCTCCATTATCTCCGCTCGCGCAAGTTGGAACAAATAACTACGTGCCCTTGTTCATCGAAGGGTTGAGAGTAGAATCAGCCGACAAAGAACCTACTTACAACGAGGAAGGAATTCCCGAAATTTTGGTAGGAACCAATGCCGTGATCCGTTTATTCGGCACCGGACTCACAACAGACACTGTGATCACCTTTACTGACGTGCTAGCGGAAAGAGACATCATTTGCGATAAGATCAAAAGCAAAGAATTTCCGGTGAGTACTGCTGTTCGATGTTTTATTGAAGGACGAAAAAACAAAAACAAATAAAAATGAGAGAAATTCTGGATTTGATGGTATTTAGGTGGAAAATATAGAAGGCAATACAGCGACCGTTCGTGTGGTGCTTCCCGCTTCTGCGGAGAAAACGTCATTTTACATCTGCGCAAAACGGCCCAAGTACGAACGGGAGTATTCGAATAAAGAGAATGTGCTGTTCAAACATCAAGGCACTGCCGTGTACAATGCTGTGAGCAATATATATCTCTATCTTCTCCTTTCCATTTCTCTTTCTTTTCTATTCTTTGCAAATATTCTATTCTTTGTGAGACTCATGAATCTTTAATCAAAAGTTTCGTTATTTAGTAGAAACAATTATTTATAGTTCAGAACTTTCAGATCGGCACATACGAGAAATTATTACCATTTTGGCTTACTATGTTGATCATTCTCACTTGTCTCAGTTTATCTGCTCTTTTCTCCGGACTCAATCTCGGTTTAATGGCGATAGATAGGACCGAATTGAAAATACTCGTCAACACCGGTACGGAAAAGGTAAACAATCTTTGTCACTTTATTAGTGTGCATTTTTATTTCTGTTTTATACTCTCCATTATTCTCATACAAACATTGCAGGAGAAAAAATATGCGAGAACTATACAACCAGTAAGAAATCACGGAAATTACCTTTTGTGTTCGATTTTGTTTTCCAACGTTCTTGTCAACTCAGTGTTCACGATATTGTTGGATGAATTAACATCCGGAATTGTTGCTATTATCTGCTCAACGTTGGCTATTGTGATTTTTGGTGAAATTTCACCGCAGGTGTGTTATTTTATTACAAATTATTCAAGTACGTTTATTTCACTTGTTACAGTAACGAAGTACGATATGTGTATATATTGTAGGCTATTTGCAGTAGGCACGGATTGTGTGTCGGTGCAAAGACCATCTATCTGACCAAGATAACAATGTTGCTCACTTTCCCTCTTAGTTATCCGATCAGCAAAATTCTAGATTGCATGCTTGGAGAAGAAATTGGAAATGTGTATAATCGGGAACGTTTGAAAGAATTAGTCAAGGTAAGAAATCAATCTGATACGCAGTAATTAAAATGAATTGCGATACTTTCTCATTAAAGAAAGTAGTATAATGTTTAGTTTTCAGTGTTTGACGACATTAACACATTGCTTATTACTTATATATATATATATTTTTTTTTTCATTTTTAATTGTTCAACAAGAATTGACAAAACTCATACAAAGGTTGGAGATATTATTAGAAACATATTATTAGAACCATCAAAATTGCATGAACATCTGAGTGAAATTGTTACATTAATACTATATAGGTACCTTTCTAGGTAACGACTGAATACAACGATTTAGAGAAAGATGAAGTAAATATAATTGCAGGAGCGTTAGAACTGCGGAAGAAGACCGTAGCAGATGTAATGACTAAAATTGAAGATGTATATATGTTGGACTATAACGCTATTTTAGACTTCGAAACTGTGTCTGAGATTATGAAATCAGGTACGAATTTTATACAAAATTCGCGTTCTACGTGATGATTGCTTAATTAATTGAATGTAAGTTATCATGTTAATTTTTGTTGCGTATAAATGTATATAATGCGAAACTAAAATTAATTCCTGCGTTTTCTCAGGATATTCGCGTATACCAGTGTACGAAAACGTAAGAACGAACATAGTAACGATGTTGTATATCAAAGATCTCGCATTTGTCGATCCCGACGATAACATGCCACTCAAAACACTTTGCCAATTTTATCAAAATCCGTGCAATTTTATTTTTGAAGATGTCACTTTGGATATCATGTTTAAACAGTTTAAGGAAGGTCTGTACCTGAACTGAATTTTTTCTTTTTATTAATAAATTTTTTTCAAACTATTTAGAGGATGAATAAATAATTATGTGTCTCACAGGTAATAAAGGCCACATGGCTTTCGTGCAAAGAGTAAACAATGAAGGCGAGGGTGATCCGTTTTACGAAGTAATCGGATTGGTTACATTGGAAGACGTTATCGAGGAATTAATTCAAGCTGAAATTATGGACGAGACAGATGTGTTCAGTAAGTTCTCTCGTGATCATATAAATGTTTATGAGTTTACACGTCAAACGTGTAGAACGGTTCAACATTGAATGTTAATTTTTGCAGCGGATAACAGAAGCAAACGTAAGAGGCAGGTTCGTTCAAAAGTGCCAACAGATTTCACCATCTTCGCGGAGAAAAAGGAGAATCAACGAATTCACATTTCACCACAGTTGACATTAGCAATGTTTCAGTACTTATCTACAGGTAAGAAGTGATATATATTAATGAATTATAAAATTTTACACATAGTAGGTTTTATTTAAATATGTAATTTTTCAGCTGTGGACTCGTTCAAAAAGGATATTATATCGGAGACGATCCTACGGCGTTTATTGAAGCAAGATATTATTTATCATATTAAAGTAAAATCGCGCGAGAAATCCAAAACTGATCCCGCCGCCGTAATTTATCAACAAGGGAAAGCGGTCGATTACTTTGTATTAATCTTGGAAGGTCGCGTTGAAGTGATGGTCGGCAAAGAAAATATGATGTTCGAAAGCGGTCCTTTCACGTATTTCGGATCACAAGCTCTCACCGCTAATATCGGCATGGGTAAGATTATGAAACATGTCTTGTTGAGGGAAAAGCGTTCATCTATTTAAAACGAAACATTTTTGAACTAACATTTCTGATTATTTTCAGCCGAATCGCCTACGAATGCGAATCCACAAACAATTGGAAGTATTCAGTCTGTTAATTTGGATTCTATGTTGCGTCATACTTTTATACCGGACTATACCGTGCGTGCAGTGACCGAAGTATTCTACGTAAAGATTAAGAGATCTCTATATCTTGCCGCAAAACGAGCAACACTTTTAGAGAGAAGTCAAAAAGATCCTACATTACGTAGTCATGAACAATTCGACGATGAAGTGGAAAAGGTTGTCATTTGTTATATAAAAATCATATTTTACGTATATTTTTTTTTATGTCAGTTTTAATGTGACTCGAATAACGAATGATCTTATTTAATTCACATCACAGTTGTTGCATTCTCTGGAGGAAGACGACCGTAGTGTACCTGATTCTCCGGTATTAACTGCAGATAAAACTGCAGAGAATGAAAAGGGAAAAGACGCTGTTAATCATTCACCTATACGCAGTGTGACGGCGCCGACATCGCCGCTTCCGGCTAGCTCCAGCCCGGTCCCCAACTCTAAGGGTGTCTCACCGCGAAACGACGGAAAAACGAAAACTTTATCACCCAAGGTTCTTACATTTTTAACTTTTGATGTGACGATAAAAATTACGTAAAATTTGCTTTTTAAACAATTTTGTGATAAATAATTTATAAATTTATTGCATGTGCATTTTATTGTTCATTCAAGACACAGACGAGTCCAGTAGAAGCTCATCAGATTAAACGCGATTCGCTGAATGTGCTGGATGCGGATGTTCTTGCCCGGCAATCCGAAGCAGCGCGGATATTGTCGGCCACGAAGAAAATGAGCGACGATGAAGAACGAATTAATCTCTTATCCAAACCAGATAAATCTTAACACTTACAGAACGGCCGACGAAGTTCGATTCTGTCGGTGAGATAACGTCAAAAGAACATCGAATTACATATACAGTAGGACATACTGGCATGACATTATATTGTGGCACTATAGGTACTTCACGCATTATTTAAATATTTATGAGAGAGGTACTTTTATATTTTTAGCGATTAGCTCAGAGGCTGTACCCGACTCTGATTTTCATACATTGCTAATTGTTTTGTAGAATGTATGAAAAATTTTTCTCTTTTTCCTCCTATCTCTTGTTTTAGCTGTAGTTTACATTAAAAAAAAAAAAACATAGTGAGAATACGAAGTTAATTGTCATCAATAGCATTGAATAGATAATAATAATCATGATAAATTATCAAAATAAAAATAATCATGATATTGCAGACTTTATTTTTTTAAAGCTTATCAGATTAAGAAAAAGAGATAGCGCATAAAAGAATTGCTTTAGTAGTACGTTGATTCTGATATATATTTCTGAACTGAAGAATATTGAACTTTTTTAACTCGATATATTAAACTTCCATTTTGTAGCTGTAAATATACATATATATATATATATATATATATATATATATATATTTATTTATTAACAACTTTTCTGCCTTTTTAAATATATCTTTTTATATATTTCTATAGATCGTCTCTTGTATGTGTGATGAAAAGTACTTACATGCGGGTACAGTTTTTAGCTAATCCGGAAGCAAGTGATAAAAACTATGCTGTAATAATCGCCTTCATATTATTTTTTGAATATATATTTTAGTATAATAATTCGTTATATATGCAGAATGCGACTGGACAGTTGGTATAAACAGGAAAAGAGTGATTGTGTAAACTTAAGTCAAGGATATAGAGTAAAAGTTTGTTGCGGAAGAAGATTAGTTTGCGGAAGCTTCGATTTTGAAAAGTGAAACTTTGATATTTACTTTTTTGTTGTGCGTTTATTCTCTAATCTCTGTTTCTTCTCTAATGCCATATATCATCAAGATTATTAAAGATTGTCTAAGCATAAAAAAAGTAAAAATAAATATAAATATGTACATATAATTTTGCACAAAAACATTTTTAGTTTTTCTTTTCGACTTATTTTCGCACAAAGAATAACTTTTTGTTCTTGTATCTGTCGCATTCTGTATAGAACAAACATATGAGGTTCAACGACGCGATCGGCAGAAACACAAGTTTATATATAGATATATACATATATATATTATATTGTATTATATATATTATATGTATGTATATATTATATATGTATGTGTATATTACATATGTATGTGTATATTACATATATAAAATATATATATATATAATACACACACACGTATATATAAGCAGTACAAATGGAGTTTGACAAGTTCGTATTAGCATACATTCTTTTAGAGCTCATCATTCAGAAAAGGAAGAAGAACAAAGATTTTGATTACTTAACAATTCTTTTTTAGTTGTACGTAATAAGTGAAAATGGCCCACTTAGTAAGTAGTGATAAGAGGAAAGCTTGATATTAGACATTAGTATAATTAATATAATTATAGTAGTACTTTTATTACGTGCCTTAAGAAGTTCTCTACATAGGTACTACAGTTGCGTGCTTAATGAAGTCTTCTTAGGAATAATCTTCCTTTTTCTTTTTATTTCTCTCTCAAAAAAACGTGCAGTTAGCCAATTTACATTCCTATCACTGGTGCAGTTACATATCTCACATCATTTTTGTATCCACAAAAAAACCAGCATTAAGTAAAAAAAAACTTGTTCTTATGAACTCAGATCGTGTAAACGGAGTAAGTTGTTTTTTTTTTTGTACTTTATATAGCTCTCAAATATTTATCATTTATTTTTCCATGTTATTTATGCCATGATATCTCAAATGTAAATAGAAAATGGAAGTACTTCCTTTGGTAGTTAATAGTATTCGGTATAACGTATCAGGTACTTAAGTTTTGGCTGAAAATATAACCGTAAATATTTAAGATCTAAAATTAGTATTTTGTGACACGAAATAGGAATACATAAATTAAATATTCTCTAAAAAAAAAAAAATAACATTGTAAATTACTTCGAAAGCAATTTTCTTACGATTCCTGAGTATTCGTTGCAGCCATCTCGATATCTACAATTTTATGCAAAAATTTATAGTTACAATTTCTTCTGTCTCTAATATCATAATGCAATATGTACGGCTGCAACGAGTATCAAAGAGCTTCACACGAAGTATACTTTTTTAAACCATTTAAAAATTGTCAACTCTATTTACGCGTAAAAAAATTCGCTTTCTACTGTACAATTATCTGGAAAACTTGATCAATTTTAGGGATAAGATTATATTCATAATTATACAATAGATTTTCTCTTGTCATTTTATAACATTGTTAATATTTGTTCGAGAATTGACCTTTCTTAAGCTGTTATCTTATAAATTATTTGAGTGATATGAGTGATACAATTTGTGTAACTTATATTGTTGTTATTGAGTAATTGCGATATATACGTCAAATCGATGTATGACAACTGTCATTATACATGTTATTTATTTGTATTACATTTACTTCTTGTCTGTGAAACTTACGGTTTCATTGAGAAATAACAAAACCTTAATTGGATATTTCAAAAGAGTCGATACTTTCGATAATCCTTAAATGTGTGAAAGAATGTTTTTCAGGAAAAATAGTAAGGAGTTCTTTTGTAGAGAGTATAAATGTTACAGTCAAAAACACGGAATTGTTTGAAACGTAAATACATCGAATTGATGTAAACTTGTAATTTATATATTATTCATTAGCGTGTTTTGGAGACCAAATTGCTTTATATTAGGTGATTGCTTTATAGAGGTGATTTTATAATATTCTATATTGGCATATAGAATATTATTTTAAAATATGCAATATAACAAATAATTTCAAGTAAGAAACAAAACATCAATTTAAAACATTTCTTTGCATTAGTTTGTTTCTATCATGTGTGCAAATCATTTGTGAATTAAAAAGAAAAACCATTTAATAAAACTTATAGTTCAATTTCGAATTTTGTAGATTAATATCGAGCTAGAGAAAAAATGGTTACCTGACATTGTTTTCATAGATCAATCGAAGTACTTAAAAGAAAAAAGATTAATAAGAAAGAACTTGCGAATATATATCTACTAATATTTTATATAATTTGAATCTACATATACAAATATACATATAGAGAATATACATAAAAGAAAAGATGTACATCTTGATATATAAAAGCAGTTTATTGCAAAATAGTAGACTTAGATACATTACTGTTATACATATGAATAGATAAACTATAAACATGAAAAGATAAATATAACAATTTTTATAGAGACGTGATTTTACAATAGCATTCGTAATGTAGTGAACTTGGAATCATGTCGTTTGTTAACATGTACATTTTTTATTTTCTATCATATTTATTATGATTTTCATGTTTGTGTCATTTTTTGAATACTAATTATGACTTTACTGCCATATGTTTACTTAAATTCTTGTGCGTATCAGTAAAGTATGAAAATTATTGCAGCCAATTAATAGAATATATTAAACATTGTTAAACTTTAGTTGTGTTTACATATACATATACTTCAGAAATATCAAACTAGAGTTGAAAGTTGAGGAATTACGAAAGTTGAGTTATGGAGTTGACAGTGTGAACAACAAAGAGAGCCAATATAATAAGTGACACAGTTTTATATAAAAGGACATCTGTCAAAAATATAGTCTTCTTTTTTATATATATAGATATTATATACATATTATCTTTATAAACTTTTTTCTGTATATTTTAAATCTCATATTAAATATTATTCATCATATAAAATAAATCTTTTTTTTTATGTTTTTCTTACATAAGTAAGTATACATGTAGTCTTTCATTTGTAATACGTAAGAATGATAAAAATACACAACCAGAATTACAAACTTTCCATCATCTTTTTATATATCCACTCTGTGTATGAACATTATTTATTACATCCTTTCTTAACTATGTTATAATTTATATTAACTCTCGAACTGTTTAGTTCATATATTCTATAAGAATATAAAAACTTTTTTGGCGCAATTTGTATATAAAAATATAATATTTTTAAGTTATAAATAAAAATAAATTTAAGTAACAAATGTCTATATAAGTGAGTTTTTTCTCTCTTTTTAATAAATACTTTCATAATCTTTTCAGCACACCAAGCTACTTTTGTTCGAGAATCAATGTCATATAAATTAATGTCTCGCAAAATTACAACTCTGCTCGTATAATTTTTTTTATTTCTCTTAATTTCGTTATGTTCAAATCTTTCTTTTCAGTAATCAGAGTTTTTAATGACGCTATTTTAGCATTTATAAAGGCAGTTTTGTCTTTCTTTGGTCCTCTTTTTCTTTTAATATCCTGCGGCGGGGAATTTATAAGATTTTGTATAAGACACCACGGCTGTTGTTCGTCTATCAATGTAATTAAGTCTATTTTGATACTTGAGGAATGAGTTATCCCATTTTTATTGATGGGAATTTTTATAGTAACTGCTGTTTCCGTAACTTTCTTCATACAAAATATATTTTGATTTTCATTATAAACAAAAGAAAACACTGCATAACTATTTTTAGGAATTCTATCCGGAATACTTAAAGTAAGATAATGATAATTGCACAGCTTGGATACCTCCATGGAAGTGATCACTTGAAATTTCTGTTTGGAAGCGTAAAAATTTATTCGTTTCAATTTATCTTGCTTATCTGCAAAGCTTTCATTAAGAATATTCAATTCTTTCACTCTCTCATATATGTTTTTTACTATGAGATCAGTTTTCTGAAACATATTGCTGCAAAGAGTGATGTTTGTATTGCTCATAGTTGCACAGTTGTCCAAAGTTTCAACAGAAAGTTCAAGCAATTCCCTTTGTGGTGACAGACCTATAACGATATTTGACTTGTATTGCTGCAGACACACAAAGACTTTGTTTTCTACTTTTACCTCTTGAATCACATTAGTAAACAGTTCTTTTTTCACATAATAAGTTTTTGATCTATCACAGTATACAATCCATAAAATATTGTCTATTTGTGCACTGAAACAAGCACAGAATGTGACAATATTTTTTGTGTCTCTCTCAAGATGTATCTTTTCAAAAATCAGATTACAATCTTTACCATGCACTAACATTAGATAGCCATCTGTGATTGTTTCTACAAGTAGCAACAGACCTGCTATCTTGTCTTTTCTTCTTACAGGCAGAATATTCACAATAGTTTCATCAGTGGTGTGAATCAATTGCAAAGTGTCATTTCTGAGAAGAAACAATTTTCTGTCGTATGCTACCACACACAGATTATTCTCCGCTTCCCACTCAGCTTTTAAGCAATTTACAAACTCCGCTTCAGTATCCTTCAAGATCAGTGGGAGCGTGCATATCAGTTCAAGCGAGTCTGACGTGGTCGAGAACAACAGAGTGGAAGACTTGGCATCTTTATCGACGACGTGGATACCGTCCGCTTTGGCGACAAGAGCTCGGAAGAACTCGGCGCCTGAAGCAAGTGCGTTCTTGCTTAGGACAGCCCACTTACCATCTTGGGACAACTTGTAGACCCCACGTGGTTCGAACACGAAGAAGGCTCTGCTACCGAAAAAGTGAATCTTCTTAAGAGGAAGTGGCGTAGGCAGTATTCGTACTTCTCCCGATATCGGCCGATCTTGCGTATAAGGAAATATTACGAGTTTGTTTTCCTTATCATTCCAACAAAAACAGGTTTCCACATCATAAAATTCGCCCACCGCAAAGTGCTTCAGTTCAATTTCCTCGTCGATTTCAATATACATTCCTTCTGCCCTGTTATATAGTCTGTATATTAATACTTATATGTAAACTCTCAAGTGTTTATATATTTTATTTATAAATTCTGGACTATCATTAGCATAAATATTACAATTACAAGAAAACGTGGTCTGTGTACTACAATTTGAAAAAAGAGAAAAGCCGGGACTGGAGAGGAGCCGAGAGAGGATTCAATGGCCGCGTTCAGCAGAACTCAGCGCTTAGTAAGCGCTTTACGCTTATTGTCTGTGATTGGTCTCTTCTTGTAAATCCGCTGGAAACCAACTTCGAAGTGCGCTAGTTGAACATTAATTGATGATTGGCTAATTAATGACGCTTTACAATTAGCGACACAAGGGTCATTTCCGTCTTTGTTTCTCATTGATTATTGAACAAGAACAGAATGACCACTGTGTCGTTAATTGGAAAACTCCATAAAATGCTTCTTTTGATTTTTGCAAAACTGACCAATCACACCGGACCGTCGGCTGACCAATGCGATTATCGCGAGATCCGCGACTATTCGCGACAAGTGATATACTTCTTGAAGTTGGTGCGCACAGAGTGCGCTACCAACACCCGTCACATTTGACAGAACACCATCTAGCGTCCAGTATTTATAGATCTCTGAAGATGCTTTGAGACACGCGCGGCATTTACCAGCATCTATTTCGCTATACAATTCACATCACACATTTATACTGTACCGTGTAAAGCGCGCGGTGATCCTCTTGTTTCTATAGTCAAACGTGATCCTTCAATAATCGTTGACGTTTGAAGCCGATATCGCGCGATCATCGATTCTCGCGTTCTTGCAGCGAAAACGGCCGACCGACTCCAGCTATGCGATTTATCGCGAGTCTCGGAGCGATCCGCGCGTAGTCGATCGGGTGTTATGTGTGTGCGGAGATTGCTGATCTCGACGCGACCGCAGTAGCGGATATCTAATCATTTTTGCGGGTGTGTTGCGGCTTATCAGTGCGCGAACAATACGTCTCGACGAGGCGGACGGAGTCGACGGTGCGCACGGACGGGAAGATCGGCGTCGGGAGGAGGTTGACAGCGGAGGTGGTGACGGAGACGGCGGCGGCGGCGGCGGCGGCGGTGGCGGCGGCGGCGGGGAAGCTGTACATCGAACGGAACAGCCGCGCGCGCGGCGTTACGTACGACGAGCTGTTGTACAGCTCGTGAAAGGGCACGGCCATATCTCGGGACGAAGGAAACGATTGGTGGCGATTTCTTGACAAGTAAGTTTGCTCGCGAGATTCATTACGCACGAGCGGCGATCTGATTTCAAGCTCTTTGGACGATAGCTGCTCTTTTTTTTTTTATTTTGCAGCGAGTCGCGACTTTCTCTTTTCTTTCTCTTTCTCTCTCTTTTTCTCTTTCTCTTTCTCTCTCTTTCTCACTCGCCATTCTGTTGCCCGTTATACCCGTATTCGCGCCCGACGAATGACGTAGCGGCCGAGGGGTGTGTCGGTCCGACGTCTGGTCTCTGCACCGAGACGCCTTCTGGGCCACGCGAGAGACTCCGATCTCTCTCATTTACCGTTTGTCAGACGTCGTGCAAAAAAATTCTGATAGTTGCGCCGCAACAAGTTGGTCTCTCGCGTCAATTTTTTTTACTCTCCGCACGTTCGGTTTTTCGCAAACACCGAATCAAAATCCGAAATTTGTCTTCCCCCAAAATGTCGCCATTTGCATGTCTTTCTTCTGTCTGTGCGTGAGATACTACCCGGTGATATTCTTATCGAGAGCGTAACGTATATCTTCTTTCTGTTCCGATAGGCGATCAGTCATTCAACGTTTCTCTTTACAAACGTTACGCTCGGTTGATTACGCGACTCGGGCGTAGACCTTGTTTCGGAATTGGAGCGACAGGTTTCCTTCGTAATCATCTCAGGTCAGAACTAAAACTACTTCTGTGTATTGTTTCGAGCCGACTGATTCCCCATAGAATTTATTTCATGTAATGCAAGACGGTTCGCGCATCTGGACCGTGTGTATCGTCCCCGTGGATGAAGATAATAATAGTTCGCGGGATTCTGCCGATAGGAATGTGATCGAGCCGGATCGCGGAGAGTGTAAATAAGTGACTCAACGATATGTTTAATTAACGCAAAGTTTTTAACGGAGTCTCGTTATTCTTTTTTTTAATTACAAGAAAGATTAAATTACAACTTTCTCGTTTCCTGCTATTTTTGTTTCTTTAATTGACACACGCTTCCTTTCTCCGGCTGCAATCTATGATTAACTATGATGTCATTGCATTAAGTGTCCGCCGTCGTCGCGTTGCCGGTCGGGCGTCCGATGGAGCCTCGCATTTACATGTTTCATTCTGGCGGATGATGTCAACCTCTCGGAGCAAACAAAAAAAAAAAAGAAAAAAATACACACATTTAACAGAATGTAAATATTCGATCCGCAATCGAGCGTAAAACGTTTTCTGATCGATTTTTAATCGATTCAACTGTAGCTATTACCGGCGTGTCATTGATTACTCATTCCGCATATATGATATTAACACAATAGCCGTTTCTCGCCTACGTTATCTGACCTGTGTCAATAACCTGAGACTAGACGCAATCGAAAATAAAGCAACATTGAAGAAAGTTCGGCTGACACTGTAAATAATCGAGGAGCAATCGCGAAACGTGATTTGTAAAATAGAGTAGATACGATTGAACATATAAATTCGTGTAATATAATACGAGACGGCAGAGAGAAAGAGAATCAGAACCGGTTCTATCGTAGGTAAAAAGAATCGAAGAAGAAGTAAGATGAATATTGTTCCGGAGTGTCTCGTGTTTTATATTTTCAGTCGTTTTTCAATATTCAAAACACGCACGCGCTGATAACGCGCGGTGAAAACCGGGACAGGTTTTTTTTCTCCGTGCGGCATCAGTTTAAAAAACCGTGTACCTTTTCTATGGCCTATAAAAGAAGGTGCGACCTACATGAGACCTACGCGTGTGCACGTGTGCAGATGCACACGTATTACGGTGATTCCATCGCTGTGTGGGCCACGGGTTGCATAAGGGCTGCTAATCGTCGCATTATACGCGGTTCCTGTGTGCCGGGCGTTATGTGTATACGGCGTTACAACACCGGGTTTCCTGAATTTCTTCCTTTTTTTTTTTTTTTTTTTTTTTTTTTTTAAAGAATATTGTTGTTCCGGAAATGTTTTTCTGTTTCTGATTCCTTTTTATTCCGAGAATAAAGCAGGATTCGCGAACTCGTGCCTAATAAATCTAACGGAACTTGGTCCGATCACTTTCATTCAGTTCCCTGAAAGAGAGAAAGACGCGTTGTCTCGCGTTATCGCTCAGATAACGTTTTACGAGAATAAAACTGTGCTGTGTTCGAAAGACGTTCGAAGACAAAAAAGGAAAAGGAAGAACAGATCACCGTTACGTAATCGGAGCTGAAGTAAATTTATAAAATTAAATACATAATAGCATTTTTTAAAATCGCTGAATATTAATTTACAATTTTTGCGCTGTAATTTTTCAGTTTGTTGGCACCGATACAACTGTATTAACGTCGAGTTCTGTATACGTCGAACGAAGCAATTAAATTGCTCCGCGAGTGTAATCGACGATTTATTAGATTTGGGCGATTGTGTCTATGCGATTGGCGCGTTATCGAAGTTCATTGTCTTCTGTTTGCTCGAAAAAGTCAATTTATGGTCGAGCAGTAATTAATTTCTTTTTTTTCTCTCCCGTTGTTCTGTTATCTCATATTTAGCTGATATCGAACAAAATTGCACCGAGTTGCGCCGTACGACGATGCGCGACGCGCGTATATACGGGAGGGACTTTAAACGGAGCCACTTATACCGAATATCTCAACCCTTTAACGTTAATTGCCGTCAATTTGCAACCGAGTCACCATTTGCAGTCGCCGCTGAATTTTTGCGTTTTACGCGAAGATACCGAGCGGGAAAAAAATTGTATTGCGGAATCGACGAGAAACTGAACGCGCGTTGCGCGCGTTTCTTTGCATTTGGCAAAATTTCAAACGACGGTACATTGCAGATACACGTTGTATTTTCGTATGAGAGAGATACGAACTATCCTCGCGAGCCGCAAGGTCAACTCATAAAAACGCGTCATCGATCGATCTCGTCAAATGACTGTATCGATTAATTGGTCTCGCAAACGATCATCGTTACGCGACCGAGAGAGAAGGCGGATGCGAAAAATAATTATGCGGAAAGATGTTGTAACGGGGCCAATATAATGCACACACACACACACCTGCCATTTACTTGCCGGTTGGTTTTATTTACCCGTGGGTTTTTCGATTCGCTCGAGGAAAGCTGAGAAAACGCGAGATGCCGTAAGATATGGACGCGCGTACTCGAGTACAAAGAACGTTGCACCGGTATCTGGCGTAAGAAAAGCCAAGCGGTGAATGACCGGTGACACAGATCCGAGAGGTTGCTTAAACAAACGCTTAAACAAAATAACTAGTGAGGTATTTTTTTGTTCTAATTCCGTCGGCGAAGCGACGATTGCGAACAATCGATAGAAAAAATCGGATAACATTCGAAAACGCCCAGTTGAGGGGAAAAAAAAAAGAACTGTACGAGACGCGTAAACGACTCGCACGCACACGATTCCTGGTAAGACTCCCGCAACTTTATTGATCGCACACTGGTAAGGTGTCCATACTCTCGCGTATTGGATTCGGCAGGAACGAGTGTAAACGCGGCTGTTGTGTGTTTCGGACGGCACGAAACATCGAGCTACCAGTATATTTCTTGTTTCAATTGTTTTTTGTTTTGTATTTTTATCTTGTAATTTTTAATCTCTTTTGTAATATTTAATTACCGCATCGCACGACTTGGCGTGATTAATGCGTTTCTATTGTGCTTATTGAAAGAAAAGCAGTTGTTACTTTCTAATAACGATATTGGAAAATGATCTTTTAGCTGCCGATACTGTAACGAGACTGGAAGATGGCAGATACGAGCCAACCATTGAGCGAACCACACACAAACGGAGTGGTGGACGGTTTAACGGAAGAAGAAAAAAGCAAAATAAGACCCGCCGATATAGACGCGGTAAGCTTCGTCTCGAATACGGTGCCAGTAAGTAATAAGAAAAATCGAGGGAAATTGAATATCCGTGATCTGTTATCTGGTCTTCTTTCTCGATGCGAAGACTTGAAAATAAAATACTATGCAACACGAGACAGAAATAAGATAAGTTTTTTTTTTCGTAGGACATGAGAGAAATGGAAAGGAGAAAGAGAGTCGAGATGATGATGAATTCCCGAATCTTCCGGGAAGAACTGGAACGTATAATTGAGACACAGATGAAGGACGGTGCTGGACCCTCCGGTCTTCTGCAACAGATCTCTGATATGATGGGTGCACAAGGAGCTCGATTCAACGGCAATGTATTTAAAAGTTGGTTTTCACGTTACGATGAAATTGTTCTCTTTGTTTTTTTTTTTTCTGCATTTTCACATGACACTTATTGTGTAATAACGTTCCCACAAAATACAGATTCGAATTGCGTCTTACCTATCAACGATATTCGCGGCGTGGAAAGCATGGGATACGCCAAGGGCGAGAAATTGTTGCGGTGCAAGTTGGCGGCGGTTTTTAGATTACTCGATTTGTACGGATGGACGCAAGGCGTGGGCGGACAAATTACCGCCCGTCTCAATCAGGATCAGGAACACTTTTTGGTGAATCCTTACGGTCTACTTTACCATGAGGTCACCGCATCGAGCCTGATAAAAGTGGATATGCAGGGCGCAGTTGTCGAGCAAGGAACAACGAACTTCGGCGTGCACGTCACGAGTTTTCAATTACACTCGACGATACACGCCGCGAGACCCGATATCAAATGTATTATTCACATTACTACTCCGTCCGTCACCGCTGTGAGTAAACGTTCTGTCTCCTGTTTCTTCTTTCTCGCGTGTCGCTTTTCATAAGCGTTTGCATCTTGCACTTGATTACGCGATGTTTTAATGGCGATTAGTAACTTCATTTGTTCATCTAAAAAAAAAAAAAAAAAAAACCCAAATTGAAGTGTGCAATGTATTTTTTTGTAGATCTCTTCCTTGAAATCTGGATTATTACCAATCGGTCAGGAGAGTATAGTGATAGGCGAAGTGAGCACCCACCAGTACATAGGCGGTTCCGTCGAGCCCGAGGAACGAGAGAAAATCGCTAGAAATCTTGGACCGATGAATAAAGTTATGCTTTTGACGAATCGCGGCGCTCTCTGCTGTGGAGAGACCGTGGAAGAAGCGTTCTTTAACGTTTACAATACCGTAGTCGCATGCGAGACGCAGTTGAAATTGATGCCAGTGGGTATAGATAACTTGAATCTTATCAGTGACGAATCGAAGAAGGCTATATTTGAGGCTTCGCGAAAACCACCCATTCCTCAGCAACAAAGTTCAGTGGAATCGTCCACTCTCGCGGAAAAACTTGAGAAGCGTTGGAGAATTGGCGGCACTGAGTTCGAAGCTCTCATGAGGATGCTCGACAATGCTGTGAGTTTTCCTCAAAAAATTTATTATTCGCGATGTAACGAGATATTCGCGCCACGAATGTAACGCCTTTTTGTGTGTTGTGTGTTTCTTTTTTCAGGGATTCCGTACGGGCTACATATATAGAAATCCGCTTGTAAAAGGAGAACTTCCCAAGCCGCGAAACGATGTTGAAGTTCCGCCGGCTGTATCTTCTCTAGGATATTTACTCGAGGAAGAAGAATTATACAAACAAGGGTAAGTTCGTACTTTCGTCTGTACGCATTTTGTTACAACATCAATGTTGGCTTATGTTGCACGCTCAAAATAATCATCTATATATATATAATATTGTTTGTTCAAAATAGATTCTGGAAAGGCGGACGCAAAGGCACGGACAGATCTCGTTGGTTAAATTCGCCAAATGTTTATCAAAAGGTCGAAATTCTGGAAACCGGAACACCTGATCCTAAAAAGATTACTAAGGTAGAGGTCATTACTTTTGAGAATAAAAAAGACTAATTTACTCATTCCACGTGAATTCGATGCTAGGTCTGATATATAAAAGCATTCCTACTTGTGCAATTTAATTGTAATCGCGTATTGTGGCTGCTAATTGGACTATGAATTGCGAGTAACGAAGGGGAAAGGCTTTAAATGTCGAGTGCTAAATCAAATAATTATATCTTGGTTTATATGCATATATTTGCATATATGTGTGATCGATTAATTTTTTTCGTGAATTTAGTATCGCGATTTAGTAAGTTTCATACGATTTTTTTTGTTTATTTTCCATTTTTGTGTACGGCAGCTTTATTTGTTCGAACAACGTTAAAGATATTTCTAGCGAAGAGACACAATGTTCATATTTATGGCCGTAAATAGATAGTTTTTATCTAATGTGATAATATATATAACTGATGATTCAATTTTCACAGTCAATAGACCATAATTGCATCTTATTATTACTAATTGCATAATTTACTCTCCTTGTAGCACATTTTTGTTCTAATTTTATCATACTAATAAGTATCTATAACGGCGGAAAATACGTATTTGATCACGATTGAATTTGCATTCCAGTCCCGTGCCATTAGTTTTCAACATTAATTTTCAACAATTTTAGAACTTACCTTCTATGTATTTTATATTATCATTTTAATCGCACGGGACAAACGTTTCATAGAAATAAATATATCAACGTGTTGATGAGATAATATATTTCACACTATATGTATAAGCTATATGGTTCTTGAACTGCAGATATAGATATATTTCTTGTTATCGTGAAGCTTAATCAATATTATTTGAAAAGTGTGCCTGCGTGTGTGCGTACAAAATTTATATATATAATTTATATGAAAAGAGAGACATTGGTCAATTTATATAGCAATATATATATATATATATATATATACAAAAGGAACTTTTATTATTATTGTTTTATTAGTATCGCACAAATTTTTATTGACATTCATAATGCCACTGACGATGTGCGACATAAACGTCTTATCAAATAAGACACTTACTAATAGCAGCATTATTATTATTCGTACACACACATTCAGTTAACTATATAGAGTTAACTACATAAAGTTAACGTATAAGATAAAATACCAAAACAAATATTACACGAATCTCTGCATAATAACAGTATAAATAAATAAATAGTTTTCTATTGTTATCTATTGTTGATTCAAGTGTATTTTACAATGCACACACACACACATACAATTATTTTTCTTTTGTTCTATGCCTACAGTGTTTTTTTTTTAGAAGTGTATACTTATATAAATTTTTATAAATTATATAAGGAAATACTTACGGTGAATATTAAGAATAAAAAACGCACGAAATATAAGAAACAAGAAGAGGCTTTGAAATTTTCATAAACATATAAAAAAATACGTTGAACTCAGTCAATCGTTAGTATAAGTACATTTATATATAAGATATTAACGACTTGTTCTCCTGTAGCCTTGGATGTTTCAATAAAGCGTTATATATATACTGTTTGACAAAAATGATTATATTAACTTGAAAGAAATTTTAATGGTGTTTCAAGCACCATTCCTGTACGCCAATAAACTTGGTGTTCAAAATTGTATAACGTTATCGTTCATACATAATATACCTATTTGTTAACACGCTAATTAAATTTTGAATTTATCTATCCTATATGTAACATATATACAAATAAGTATTTTTTCACATGACTCTGTATGAATGTGTGCCTGATCTCATCATCAAGATTTTTGCTGGCCTGGTTACACTGATCTCACTGCATTTACAAAACCAGATCAAATGACCCCGTGCTTTTACAAATTTTTATATTTTCTGATAAAACTCAAAATGTTATTTATACAGTAATTGATATATTTCTGAACTGTATTTTGTGTACATTGTCATAGATAATTGTAGATTAAATTTTATCTACATGTAGCTGCAATGCAAAATCCATATGTTTTGTTAACAATATATATTTCCCAGTTTTATAATTCGGAAACGATTTATTGAGAACAACATATGTAGCAGGCACACATAGCATGCAAGAGTCTTATATTATCATAATTGTCGCTTACAATTAAAAGGGGTCGACTAATGTTCTGGTTTTGTGTGCAGTGGGTATCTGACGGATCTCCTACTCATAACAGCACACCAGTGAAGATAGACAGTGCTCTTCAGTTTGTACCGAAAAACACCAATCCAAAGGAATTCAAACAGATACAACAACAGGTAAGTACAAAATATGTCGTTGACTGTATTCGAGATTACTGCTTCTTCGCATTTCTTTCTTGTTTCTATATCAGCCACTCTTGGTGATAAATGTACAAATTCCATCCACTTTCACTTTTCTTTGATAGATTAAAGATTACCGACGAGCAGAAAAGATATCGGCTGGTCCGCAATCTCACATACTAGAGGGAGTTTCATGGGAGGAGGCTAAGAAAATGCAGGTACGCGAGTGAGCCAAATAAATCATAATTAAAGTTTTTGCTTCTCAAGCTTAAACATACAGTTTAGAATCACCAATAGAACGTTTTTTCTATAAATTTTTGAGGATAATCATTAAGTATAGCCATTTTTAATTCGTACGCTCGTTATTTACAAGGATGCGACAATTAGTGGTACGGGAGAACAAGTAGTCTTAGTAGGAGCCGCTAGCAAAGGTATTATACAGCGAGGTTTTCAACACAATGCGATGGTGTACAAGACACCCTATGCCAAAAATCCTTTCGACGCCGTCACGGATCAAGAATTGGACCAATATAAGAGAGAGATCGAACGCAAACAAAAAGGAGATCCTTGTTAGTGTCACTTCTCGTTCACTTTCTTATTTACTCTTACATTTGCATGCTTCTCTCATATTTTGGCATCCTCCCTATCTTAGAATTCTCTGTTCACTTTTATTATACGTGTTTACCTAATGTTCAATAGGACTATTAATTATACCTATTACATATTTTGTAAATAGACGATGAATCACAATCAGAATCCGAGGCTTTGTCGTCTTTTAACATCAGTCGTGCGACGCATGAATCCAGCACTGCCAAGAGTCCTATTCAATCACCGGTTTCTGTTACTTCAGAAACAGAGGAGGAGAGTAGAGACGGTAAATCTTATATACTCAATTTCACGCGCGTTTTCCGCGCCACCGAACTATAAATATGTCACATATATCACATTCATATAAATATGTAAATCACACATTTACCCTAATAGCGTGTACGTGTTTTCCATTTTCTGTTATATTAACTCCCTGTACTCTCTCCTTTGCTACAGAACCCCGAGTATTACGAATAGAAACGAAACAAGTGCCTGCGCCAAGTCAACCCGAAGTTGTCTTAAGTGACGGTAAGTCGATCTTTTGTTACTTTTTCCCGTGAATGAGTTTTACCATCGGTCTGTGCAAACAGGCGGTAAATGGTTAGTGAGATAGATAGAATTCTTTGTATTTGCTTTGATTTAACTTCACGTTGTTTCTGCATGGCCATAGCTTGAGTTTTTATACATATATTATATATGTATAATGACAGAGTTGCATATCTATCTTTATGATGAAGTTATTAGAATAGCACGTTTGCATCCAAAATTTCTCAGGTTTTAGCGGTCAAAATGTGCTGGTACGTTCTATGCAACATTTTTAAGTTCCTAACTACGTATATCACGATCGGATAATTTGACTGTTAAAACCTTCTGTATATATAATTACACGTAAAGAAATGTGCACACGTTTTACATGTATTGCTTAGTGTTTATGCATTGTAATAATAAATATATCGGTATCTGGTTTGCGAGAGACAAATATACGATGATATATTTATTGACAGTCAGATACTCGTCGCGGAAAATATTTCAGCACGGTAGGAAAATATGTTTTGAATCATAAATCGCGTAAACACGTAGTTTCTAATTAAACATAATTCGATCTAATGAATTGTAGCATATAAATCGTCAATTAAACGTTCAAATAATAACCGAGAAATATTCTTTACTGACAATCGGATTGTGACTCGTATACGAATTTATTTTTGATATGCAGTGGAAGGTGCTACTACACAGTTCCTTAATGAGTTGCGTTACAGTGCGAGCGAGCAACTGCGAAGCGGTTACAAGGAAGGTGAGTTTTATTCCGTGCTGAGAAAAAAGAACGGATTCATTTTATCATTTCAAATTGCTTTTATGTAAGCTATTTACGGCATTCGGCTGAAAAAAATCTTGCAGATAGTTCCGCACGTGTATATTTGATATAAAAAAGCACAAGTATCTCTATTTATTATAAAAGTGTAAAATTTCTTCGAACGGTAATCGAAAAGATAACGCATTATCTTCAGCTGAATTACGTAATGGTTTTCATTACGATTAAGTAACCTTGTGTGTTCACTGTGTGAGATGCATTTTATCCGGTGTGGCTACACCTCTTCCGGCATAGAATACGCTCCTTATCCGCAATGAAACTACATAAACCACATAATGAAACAATCATCGTCTCCTTTCGCCACTCGAAATAACAATCATAAATGCTTGCACCAATAACCGATTGTTTTTGTTGAAGCACGCAATTTTTTCTCTTTCTCTTTTAGTATATACAACGCTATATTTTTTTTTTTTTTTTTAATTTGCACGTGTTTTATTTAACTCGAAGTGTGATTTTTTTAATTCAATGGTTTGTGGAGCTTTTTTTCTGCTAAAGAAATTCATGCGCGATCAAGAAAAACATAATTCTATAAATTTATTAAACCGATCATTTTTATGTCTTCTTGTTGAAATTTTTTTGTTTCGCTATACAATAAATAAAAAAGAATTGTTTCGTTCGAGTTAGACAAGTAACATATTTGTGCGCGCAATAATGCATTTATTTCTCAAGTAAAAAAAAAAGACGCAATAAAGTAAGCAAACCTAGCGGTAGGTAAAATGCTAGAGGAGTAGCATCTATTTCGAGCGGCGGCAGCGTAAGCAACGAAGAAGATTCGCAAATGGTGGAGAGTGCGTCTCAGACCACGAATGTTCTCCGTTTCTCGAAGACGAGATGGACGAGTATCATCGCCCACAATCGTTTGTCGCACTTTTTGTTTGTGACATATTTTTGGACATAATGCTTGCAGATTACGAATTGTTCAGCAATTGCAGCAAAGCGCACGACAAGTGTGTGTATTGTGGTCGATCGGTTTCCAAACAACTTTACGATAATCTTCATTTGGAAAACATTAGAAGCTCGACGATTGCCGAACGAAAAACGCCCTTTTTGATTACGCGCTCAAAAACGCGAATCGCGAAAGGACCAGACTTCGAGACGCGATTGAAGAATGAGACTTCCGTGAACTCGCACTACGAGGCAAAACGGAAATTTTTCGAGGATCTTGGACGACAGAATAATTCACTGAATACGGAATCAGTCTCGAAGAGAAAAACAGCGAATGCTAACAGCAAAAAGAATACGTCCGAGCGAAGTTTGAGAGTGAATCTGAACGAAGAACTGTCCGATAATTCTGCAGAAATAAACGACTCACATCTAACAAAAACGAACACGATTAACGAACACGTCGGGAATTGCGATGCATGTGAGTTACGTACAAACGATATCGAAGAACATTCTGTGAAATTGATGAATACAGCGCAGCCAGATTACGTTAAAAGAGTTAACGTGGGAAAGACGGAACCAAGTTTCGAAGACATTACAGCCGGTAATGACGATGGTCAACTTGAAAAAGAGATGGGAAAAATTGAGAATTGTGAATCGATCGAACAAATATCTTTTACAGAAAATAAATCTTCGGAAATTAAAGAGAACAACGAAGACTCCAACTCTTCTAATTCACTTGATAAAGACGAGAAACATGAGCAACATCATCGCGTATCAACGAAGACAGAAGAAATAACACGCGTGCACAATTGCGCTAATAATGAGAACAGCGAGAGAAGAAACTTCCCATCATCAAGCGATTTATCTTCCGATAAATACTTCGGTAATGATCACAAAAGCGGCAAAGATGAAAAGGAATCGACGAATAAAGAAACAAACAATACCTATGTGACGCGTATCGAGCAGAAGAAACAGAACGTTCGTTTGTGGGTCGAGAATTCGGTGTGCGAGGAGTGGCCGAATAGCAAAGACGTCGATCCGTACGAGTCGTATTGCAATGACATCACGAAAATCGTCGAGAGTATCGACATGAATATCGCTTCGTCGAGAACGGAATTGGACACGTTGCCCGACACGGATCCTTGCGTTAAGTACAATCTGGACTCGACGAATATGAGTATCATCTACAGCTTAACTCCGCCGGCGGTTGTCGAGCAAGAGGACAGCAACGACGACACCTCGCACGATTTAGCGGAACGCTCGTGGCAGTCGGATTCGACGAAAAACGATGACGACGTTGGCGGCGATTACATATGGATAGACGAAAAACAGATCGCGACGAAAGCAGATTGTGAGAAAACCACGCGAGATCCTGTGACGTCGAGCGACAGCAGCTACGAGTGGGAACAGCTCGAATTCGAGAAGCATTCGGCGAGCGGCTCGGACATACTCGAATTACCGAGCTGCACGATTCGCGAGCTGAAGGATATCGACGGCGAGGTGTTTCAGAACGGAATCAATGAGTCCGCGAACGAAATAATCGCCGATTTGAATGTTTCCGACAAAGAGTTGCCGTCGCACGACGCTCTTCAAGTCGCGCGTTGCATCCTCACTGAGATCGTTGACTCCGTTTACGCTTTGTTGCATTTGGATTCGTGTATTAACGACCTTCGTAAATTGAGAAAATTTTTACGTTGCCTAATCGACAGCTACTGCTACGATTGCGTGTTCATCGAATCCGACGATCGTCATACATACATGTTGGATATTTCTGCAATAGGGAACGATGTGAATAACATCTGTCGTCTCAAGGACTTCTTGGGAAGTTCGTTAGCGGATTTTCATTCCGATGATGATGACCGAACAAAGACGCGGGAGAAGAAAGATCGAAACTCCTCCGCTGTAATTGAGTTTTGCACTATAGCGAGAGAATCGCCAGCGATTATCGCGACCAGCAACGGAGCTTTGGAATTGAATTTTTGCGTCGTCAAAGTTCCCTCGGACGATGCGAATCGAGCATCCGATAAAAACTCGACCGATAACGGTTGCGAGTACGGGACCAATAGAATTCTCCGCAAAAGGAAGCACAACGATAATACAACTTTAACAAAATCATCTGAAACTTGGCCGTGCGATGGATGTTATTGCCAAGAGATACAAGAAGACGAAGAAGAAGAAAATTCGATAATAGAAAGTCGTTTAACGCCCATAAACGAGGAACCGGATGAAATACGCGATTCCTTTCCACTCACTTCAGAAGCTAATACCAACACATCGCCGTATCGTTCAGAAGTCAATCTTGCCAGTGCTGACGCAGAGAATATAGCGTATTCTGCGAAAGCAAAGCCTATTTCTCTCGACGATACCTATACGATTTCCGAAGGCAGTTTCACCGAAAACGATGGGACACGCGATTCGGGAGAACGGTGTGACATTTGGAATTCGTCCGTAGATTACATGTCGTATTCATTTGACACTAAAGAGTTCATAAATTTGGAGAAAGCCATAGCAGAGAGCTCGTAATTGAATGAACGCGCAATAATTATCTGCACTAACAAAAATCAAAAAAAAATATTTCTCGCTTGAGGCATTAATTAATATTTGTATTTGAAAATCATCGTGTAAAATTGTATTTATTTTTACACGATCGATTTTACGCGTGATTTTATTCTCCAACACATCGATTTTCTGTGTATTCGAGATAAGAAAAAAAGACTTATTCTTTCGTAAGAAATCAGTGAAGAATATGCATAAATGTTAGATTTAATATGATCCGAATTATTCTTTCTCTCTCTTTCTTTTTCTTTTTCTTTTTTTTTTATATATATATAATTGTACATCATTTCTTTAGGCATGAACAAAAAACATATTTTTTGCATCAATTGAAAACATATCCACATTGAACAAGAAAGATTTGACAATTTCATGCTATGAATTAGTATTTGACATTACAAGAATATTTAGTTCTTCTTTAAGAGTTGTTGTTTGTTCTGTTTCTTTTTTTCCATGATTGTTAACTTGATATAAAACATTTATTCAACGATTACGTTGCTGCGTGCAGTGTTACTTTTAATGCTTTGATTTGTTTTGTTGCTATTTTTTAATCAAATGATAGCAGATTTAATTGATAAGTTATATACATATAAGAGTAGGGTCTGCTTAAGGACAGCTAAGTCTTTTTTATTTAATCGCTACGCAACATTATCTCTATATATCATAAAACAAAAATCGGGTCCTTTTTTTTTGTCATGTCGAGCGGCTAATTATTCTTTTTTTTTCTCCCTTCGCTTCGATTTTTATTGTTCGCGTTTTTTTTTTCACTGCAATCAAGCCGAACTCGATTCGCAGCTGTCCTCAAGCGAATCCTACCGTATAATTGTTTTCATCCAATATTACTGTATATCTTTAAGCGAAGTTAATTTGTAAATGTTCACACGTTTCTATCTCACACACATTTTTAAATATGTTAATATACTTCTATTACTTAAATTTGTTAATACACTTTTTATCTACTACACGTCAATTTTGGAAATATGTTTCATGGTTATAAAAGTTTGCGCATGTAACTTGCTTTTTATAATTTTTCTATACTCACACTCTTTATTCGGACATTTAATCCTCCACCAATAAAATTCATCCCTCTTGATGGTGCATCTTGCAAGCTGTGATGCTAAAAAAATCACTCATTTTGCTTGGGAATGTTGATTTTCTATAACGAATAAATTCAAGAACTGTGGCCTCGATCAAACATCATTTTTTGCAAGGTAAGACGTTTCCGTGTTTTCTATCATTATTCATCTCTCTTGGGAATATATGCAAAATATTTACATATACATTACATTTGTCCGAGGCTTGATGCAATCAATTTCTTAATCTCTTGTGTCTTTACAGATTGCTATAAACATTTTAAAGCTACGTATCATTAACGTCATTCTAATTAAATGCGTTATTATCAGTTTTGCTTCGTCGTAATCAATCCGAGAGTTCACGTACCGAATGATATATTGTTTATGTGTTCTAGGAGAAAATACCGTAAATGGCGATCACTCGGATGCTCATCACAGTACTTTCTCGCAAAGTAGCAAAGAGGTTTGTGTTCACACAATGATTTTTTTTTTTTTTGTTTTATACTAAAATCATCACATTGCTCGATACATTATACACATATGCGGAGAATGTAAGTATAATTTAATTTGACAAATACAAAAAAACAATTTCGCTAAAACGATATTTCGTACATTAACATAATCCAAGATCGAAGTGATTTATAAGTTTATTTACTGATTTATTTATAGATTGAACAAATCTCTGCATATATGTATGTGTACGTCGATCTTGTTGCTTTTCTATGTTACATTAACACGTTTTTCATTAGCATTTAGAAAAACGCTCTATTTTCACAGTAAACAAACAAAACATTTCTTGATCCATGATATTAATATGAATCTCATTATGAGATACAGGATGTTTAACTTTGCAAACAGTGCCGCTTTGCATCAATTAATATCATCGCTCATACACGCATAGCCGTTTCCTACACTTGTCTCTACAAAAGCTCTTTTTCATCATGTCGGTAATTTGCACGCAATCCAGACAATTGGTTAACAGAATAATTAAAAAAAAAAAAAAAAAAAAAAAAAAAAATTTGTTGGGACCTTCCGTGTTAAGGGTTCCATGTCGCAGGATGTGAGCGTTAGCGAGGAATCGCCAAAGAAGGAAAAGAAGAAGAAGAAGGGCCTTAGGACGCCGTCTTTCCTTAAAAAGAAGAAAGAAAAGAAGAAGTCGGTCGAGGCGTAGGTAATCGTAGCTAAGGTACGTGAGCAATATTGCCAATGTTGATTCAGTTTTTGCTTAAATTTTTAATTTTGATCGACATTCGACACGGAAGATTGTTTGGGAAGTTTTATCGCGAATAGATACGACTACTTGTGTATTTATGAGACATTATATTATTTATAAGCGTTTTTATGCCTTTTATACGGAGAAGCGTCTATCTTTTGTATAATTCACGGTCTAAATATATGTATCTCTCTAAATTTTATTTGCGTAAAATGTAGAGGAACATATCTCTCAGATAGAATGACATTTGTATAAATAAACGAATAGATTTGTTTCTTTAATAAAATAATTCACCTTTGTTACATGAAACATGAAACTGACGCAGATGATCTAATTTATTTATTTCCAGACACTGCCACAAGCAAAAGCTTATCGTAAATGATAAAACGAAAATACAAATTTAAACTCAAAATATTGAAGCGAGTTCGTTTTAAAATAAAGGACAAAATTCGACGAATAACGAAGCACAGACGAATGGCGGAAGATGAAAAGAGGAAATGAAAAAAGGAGATATGCAAATGTTCGCGAAGTGAACGAGCGAGAAAATAACGCAGCATCTTTCCAAGACTCAAGACTGCCATCGCATTACGTCTATGATAACGAAACTACACTGTACTGTTAAAGTTTTTACGTTTTTAATTTGTTAAGCGTCGCGCTAATGTATTTAATCCGCTATTTAAGTTTGCCTCTTCTATCCCGTTTGTGTGTAACGCAATAAAGAGTTACATATGTACACCTTGGGGCGAAGACAGATAGAGAGGCGTCATCATTACCGACTTCGTTATCTTACTCGCCGATATCGACGTTGTTAACGTTATTGTCGTTATTCTCGTCGCTTTTTTCCTGATAATATCATCATCATCATTATCATTGTTATCGTCGTTGCCATCATTATCATCATCATCGTCGTCGTCGTCGTCATCATCATCATCATCATCATCATCATCATGTTTGTCGTCGTTGTCATTGCCGTCTTCGTCTTTGTCTTCGTCGTCGTTGTCGCCGTCGTCGTTGGTATCGTCGTTACTCTGTCATGCTCTTTATTAGCGTTATCATCAATGAATTCAGAATGTTACATCGGATCGGTCACTCATCGATAGTCATATTACTTTTATGATTCTTCTGACGTCATGAAAGCAATGTGGCTATCGAAAAGAAACCGTTCGTTAATGACATCGTCATCATTACTACTGTTGATCGTTATATCGTCATTATTACCACTATACTATCGTTAATGGTCATTCTTATCGCCTACGTCGGCATTGTTGCTATTATTACGATAATCGTTGCTGTTTGTTTATTCTTTTCTTGCCCCCAACAAAGATTTATCTTTGTATTTTTTATTATACATATAATTCTTATTCATACCGGCAATATATATACATATATATGTGTGTGTGTATATATATATACATACATTTAGACTTAGAATATAAATGTTTCGTACATCTTTCTCTTACAGAGGAATTTTATATGAGTCGGAGAGAGTGCCAGTGTGCAAGATACGACAATATATGTGCTTTTTACGAAGTTTGGTGAATATTTTTCTTATATTCTCAACGTAATAAAATACTTTACATGTTTCAAGGGGTGTCGATCTTATTGTAACAAATTGTACATACAGCGGATCATGAGGATTTTTTTCTTTCAACGAGTTATCGAATGTCCTTGGCTTATCGCCTTTTTGTATCTTCTTTCATTGTTTGTCTTATTGTTCTGCATCATTCTTCATCGTATTATCCTTGTCTTGTGATAACGAAGTACTTGTTCGATGACTATTACAAGTTAATTGAGGTCAACAAATTTTTTTGCGAGAAATGTTCAAAAAAAGATCAAGACATGAGATAATATATCGATCAATTGTGACTATCAAACAAGTGCGAATATAATAAAACGCAATCACATAGCTTAGAATGTATTTCTTGGCTCTCGATGTACGCTCAAAGTGGAAATACTTTGATAATAAGTTTACTTTATTTCGTAGTGTTTTTATATTATGAAATCGATGTTGATCATCATGATTATCGTCTAGTTTTTATTGTATTATCGCTTGTGCTGATTTTATTATTCATGAAGATGTGTTATCAATCATCGCGCCGCGTCTGCAAAAATCTGAGGCACAACTACTTGTGAATTAAGCTCGGTAGTGCTCGGTTTCTCGTTTTCTCTTTTGAATGATGACTTATTACAAGATCAGACCGTGTGTGTTTTGTATCAGTCGCGATTTTGGATTTTAGAAAAGTTCGCAGTCTTACACATCTTGTACGTTCTTTTACTGGATTGCGAACTTTTCCTTTTATACGGTGAGTAATTGCGTGTGTCTCATTTTCCCGAATTTACTTTTCTAAGCTCTGATGTACACATTCTTCTTGCTTATTCTTCTCATTCTTCATTCACGTATTATGTAATGATCGATAATAATTGTACGATCGAAGACGTGCATATTAATGCAATCTATTATATAATGTAATGATCGATATACATATATATAATATATATGAAGAATATTATACCAAATATATACACAAGAAAGTATTTTTAGATAATGATTATATTTGTCAATATTTTCTTTTTTTTTTTTTTTTCAAGCAGGCGGAATTACAAATTTATAACAATCAAGTAGATAGTTCTGTGTGCGTCAAGGGTCTCGTGCATCACGAGATACGTAAAAATATATTTATAAAAAAAAACTAAAAGATAAAATTAATACAGTGCTTTCAAAACACTCGTTTTTAGATTATTTTCAGTTGAGTTATAAAGATTGTACAAAAAGAAATATTGCCAAAAAAAACTACGAATAAGCAATAACGAGCGATCAAAACATAAATAAAAATACATGTGATAAGATAATATAAACACACGAAAGAAAAAACAGAGAGAGATAGAGAATAGAAAAAGATTTTCCTATTTCTCTCTCTCTCTCTTTCTCTCGATGAATATAAATTTTAATATTCGTCCGCGCCGTCTCCCTCATCGCCATCGGTAGAATCCATACCAACTTCTTCGTAGTCTTTCTCCAAGGCGGCGAGATCCTCTCGCGCTTCCGAAAACTCGCCCTCTTCCATCCCTTCACCGACGTACCAATGGACAAAGGCTCTCTTCGCGTACATAAGATCGAACTTGTGATCGAGCCGCGCCCAAGCCTCGGCAATCGCCGTGGTATTGGACAACATGCAGACGGCACGTTGCACTTTGGCGAGATCTCCGCCTGGCACAACAGTCGGTGGCTGATAATTGATACCGACCTTGAATCCCGTGGGACACCAGTCGACAAATTGAATGCTGCGCTTGGTTTTGATAGTCGCGATTGCCGCGTTAACGTCCTTCGGGACCACGTCGCCTCTGTACAGCATGCAGCAAGCCATGTATTTTCCGTGGCGTGGATCGCACTTGACCATTTGATTCGCCGGCTCGAAGCAGGCGTTTGTTATTTCGGCGACGGACAGCTGCTCGTGATAAGCCTTTTCCGCGGATATTACAGGAGCATAGGTGACTAGAGGGAAGTGAATTCGAGGATAGGGCACCAGGTTCGTTTGAAATTCCGTCAGATCGACATTGAGCGCACCATCAAAACGCAGCGAGGCCGTGATCGAGGAAACGATCTGGCCGATCAGTCGGTTCAGATTGGTGTAAGTCGGTCGTTCTATGTCCAAATTACGTCTACAAATATCGTATATGGCCTCGTTGTCGACCATGAACGCGCAGTCGGAATGCTCGAGAGTGGTGTGAGTCGTGAGGATGGAGTTGTACGGTTCAACGACGGCCGTTGAGACTTGCGGTGCCGGATAAATCGCGAATTCGAGCTTGGACTTTTTGCCGTAGTCGACCGACAATCGTTCCATCAGCAGAGATGTGAAACCTGAACCGGTGCCACCGCCGAACGAATGGAAGATCAAGAAGCCTTGCAATCCCGTGCATTGATCCGCCAGTTTACGAACGCGATCCAGAACGAGATCCACTATCTCTTTGCCGATTGTGTAGTGACCGCGTGCGTAATTATTGGCGGCGTCCTCCTTGCCAGTTATCAGTTGCTCAGGATGGAACAGTTGCCGATAGGTACCGGTACGCACCTCGTCTGTGAAAAAGAAAAAAAAATATAATCACCTTGCACATACTTGTGTTTATCTCAAGAAGTCATAAATCTTACCAACTACGGTGGGCTCAAGATCGACGAACACTGCTCGAGGTACGTGCTTTCCAGCGCCAGTTTCGCTGAAAAAGGTGTTGAAACTGTCGTCACCGCCTCCGAGCAGTTTGTCCGACGGCATTTGCCCATCAGGTTGAATACCGTGCTCCAAACAGTACAATTCCCAACAAGCATTTCCAATTTGTACTCCCGCTTGTCCTACGTGGACGGATATACATTCGCGCTGCGAAAATTTCACACAATATATATATATATATATATATATTATATTGTTTAATCAATCATATGATTGTAAAATAAAATTTTACAATCATATTGCATAATATTTTAATCAATTAGAATCGATAAAATCCAGTAGAGTTTTTCTTGATTTGAGATCGAGCGTATGATATGTAATTACATTCTAATGAAAAAGCGCTTTAATAAAAACTGTATCATTAGCTGAGTTCATCGCGTCGCATGTAGTGCGAACTTTTGTTCTAAAAGTAGCACAAACGTAATATGCGGATACGTCTGCAGTCCGTTGCTTGCGCCAAGAGAGGAGGCCGCATTAAATAAATCGCAAAACATGCAATTTTTTGCAATATTCAAAGAATTAATTTTGAACAGTACAAAATTATTATATAATTAAAATAAATAAAGTCACACTTGAGAACAAATGACTGATATAATTTGTCGCGCTTTTTCTATGAAAAAAAAAAAAAAAAAAAAAAAAAAAAAAAAAAAAAAAAAAAAAAAAAAAAAAAACGTTCAATAAACTGTCGAATAAAACAAATTAAGGACGATCGAATGTGGCTGTTTGAACGAAGCTGGCAATGAAGCTCCTTCGAACGATCTTAACTTACTGAGCCGAGCGAACTGCGTATTACGGTCTTTTATAGCCTCGGTTTGTACCCGATATATTCTCGCGCCTAGAACATGCTGCCATCAATGACACCCGTCACGTTTCGCATCCGGTTATGTAGAATTACTATTACGTAACGCATGTGTTTGTTGCAATTGACGCAATCATGTTGGATCGAACGTTAGAAAAAGTTCCATTTCTCGCGATCTTAATCAAAAGTTCTTGAATTTCACGAGAGGTTACTTATATCTCACGTTATATGATTGTCCTTTTTTATATTTTTTTCTTTACCTTATTGAGCAACAACGTTGTTGCGTTGTACTCTAATTCTTTTTTAGCGTCGATCTGTGTCTCTCTCTCTCTCTCTCTCTCTCTCTCTCTCTCTGTGTGTGTGTGTGTGTGTTCAATATCTATTGATATGCACACGTATCGCTTTCTTCCGCTCTAGAATCAGTGATGGGAGTCAAAGGACAAATTCATGCGCAGTACATGCGCAGTAATTTTGAATAACCCGTCTTTGCACGAGTCTGGCGAGACTTGTCACGTGATTGATGCGATGCGCTCACGCATGCGTGAGAAAAGACCGCGGGAGAAACGTTTCCTATCTCTTGTGTCCTTTTAAAGTGAGTTTTTTTTTTTTATCGCGCCGCGTGATGAGTATGTTTCTTTTATAAAAGGTCGTATCTCTCGACAACTTCATACACCTACTTACATTATCGCAGACATATTGATGCATACATGTTAGACGCAATGCTTATTATTATTTGTCATCGGTCGAACGAGCATGAGAGAGCGTAAGTCAGTATACATGAACGTAGGTAGGTAGGTAAGACAAGTATCCTTATAAGGTCAGAGAAACTTCGACGACTACAAGTCGAGAGTCGTTTAATTCACTGCAATTTGAACGTTCAAAGAATACGCATCCCACACGGAATAACATTTTATACAAACCTTCATTAGATGTTCATTAGATGTAACATTGGAGTTATGGACGTCCATTAGACGTCTAAAGAACTTATGTCTTGTGTGGGATACATGTCTCTCCTATGAAAACTCTTTAATACTCTCTTATATTTATCTAAAAAATGGTTTTTATCTTTTTTTTCAAATATCAAAGACATACGCTAGTTGAATAATTCTGAATAATTACCAAATATTACACATTTTTATGCATATAAAATAATTATTCTCGGACGTATCAAGTAGCTGCCGATGAGAAATAGAATCCAAGGCCAATATATTTATAGTCTAATCTCATATTTATAAGATTATTTAGGTTCATCTTAAGGATATTGTACGAGTTTGCTTCAAGATGAACCTCTTCATTTGCACTTCAAAAGTCTTTGTATGAAATACAAACAAAATTTTACATTGAACTTCTTTAAAAAGACGTTCTTCGGTCAAGTGTATGTCAGTACTTGGAACGCATCCACGATCAATGCGATGAACATGCCTAAAGATTGTTGCAGTGATTTGCACTTTGCAACACTTCGCAGTTATATACAGTTCGCAATATGATCCAAATGTATATAGTCCTAATGTCACGTTGTTAGTATGTAGGTTTTGTGTCGAAAAAGTTCGGAACTGGCATTTAAAGATTATGTCTAAATAAACAATTGTTCTCCTTTACACTTTAAAAATTTGATTAGGAAAAGTGGAATAAAGGAATACTTAAGTGCTAAAAGAATCTTACTACTTGTTGCCAAACGAAGGTTTCTTTCCCAAATGAACAATGTCCACTTTGATTTTCTATACTTTATTTTATCTCCTGATGGCTGGGAGTATTGTTTATCCGCCCACAGAATTCGTTTCGGCCGGGCTGACCGTGAACGATATTTTCTCAAAGTGGCTCGGTAGCGAAAGTGAATTTTTTATACAGTATCATATTAGAAGAAGCGTAGTTACGTTATTTGTGCATTCAATGCTTCCTTTAGGTAACAGACATGTTGTATTTTATTCAATATATTATAGTTATCTTTTATCATAACTTTTATCTTTGTTTGTTTCTTTATTTTCTTCAGGCTATATCTTAGGATTAATTTTCTTTGGTCACATGGACACCGCAAAACTTATAGACAGAAATAGTCTTGAATTATTTGTCATTTTTTGTATTGCAATTGTCCCATTGTACACATTGCATAAGATCTGCGAATGGTCTGTAGAAAATTGGGATAAACATCCTATAGCACAAAATCTTGTTGCATACAGCAATAACAACACATCATGGATGAGTATTGCCTCTGATATTAACACGGAATACAGAAGGTTTATTCAAATACCTAATTTATATACTTAGGATCTAGGAACTTACTTAACATTGTAAGTACATGTATGCACGTACTAAAACGAATATTTTATTTTAGAATAAGTAAAATTATTATTGTCACAAACAGTGTAACTCGTGTCGTAGCAACAGACAATTGGATTATTAAGATTACACCTTATAAAGTACAAGTGGCACATCAAAGTGACACAACTTTGGTTGTAAATAAGAGTGACACTCACTTAATGTCACCTGCAACTAGAGATCAGATTCAATTTATTAATATACAGGTAATAATACATTTTATTATACATATAGTTTTATCATAAGAAAATTATATACCAAAAAAACATATGATTCAGGTAAAACCCATGCGGGCATTAGCACAGGCATTCGATATAAGACTAAATGCTTTGGATTTTAAGGACTTGCAAGATCAAGTGTCTCCACAAATTATTGTACTGCAAAATATAACATTCCATAGAACTTTGCTCGATAGATTCATTGATACTTTTAAAGAGGAAGTTAATAAGAATCCGTTTTATGACACTGCCCAGGTATCAAATAATCATTTTATTTTATTATAATTTATATCTTTTGATTTTTATGTCTTCAACTGTTTATTTAATATTGTTGACTAGGAATTAGACCAATGTATTGGATGTATGCAAGCACCCTCTAATGTAAAGTTGAAGAAATTGTGCGGTAATGATGAAAGTAGAGGTCCTGATGAATGTTCAAATTGTTACTGCCGCCCAATGTGGTGTATAGATTGTATGGCAAGATGGTCAGTTATTTTTAATTTACACATTTTTACAACTTCTAATTAAAAATGTGCGTTAATAATTTTCATATTGTTACATAGGTTTGCTTCAAGACAAGATGAAAATGAACCAGAAACATGGTTATCCTCTCAATGCACTTGTCCTGTCTGCAGAGCAAAATTTTGTATTTTAGATGTATGTCACGTAAGGATTTTGGATCATTAACATTACAAGTATTATAATTTTTTTGAATTATTCTTACAAAACTATTGCTTCATAAACATCTTTAAGAAAAACGTCTTTAGCAAAATAATATCCATTTTTAAGCAAGAAGTTGTATGTTTTTTTATACAACTCAATGCAAAAATATAAATTGCTTTTTTGCATGTCATAATTTAATACAGCTACAATAACAGATTACAAGTCTCGAACTAACTCATCTAATAAAATTTAACGGAATGTCCGTGATTGTATGTTTTTTATAAGAAAACGAATATACTTGTAAAAAATGTTATCATATCCACAAGCAAAGAAATACATAGTTTATTTAGGTTTAACGACACCGATTAAATATATCATTTTATTTTCGTATAAGAAACAGCTAATACATTGTAAAATATTAGAAAACATTTTACACATATAAAGTCAATTTTAAGATACTCAATAATATATACTTATATTTATACAGCTATATTTACATTTGTATGTCTAATATACGTCTTTATTGTATTTAAATACGTGTTCGCTGTTAACATCTTACCAAAAATCCATGAAAACCAAGACTTAATGTATCATGAGTCTAGGTGCAATATTCATTGCCATTAGTTCTTGGAAAAGTAACTTTGCCGCATACGGCAGTCTGATTTGTGAAATTTGAGTTTTGTTTTTACATCCCTTGCACTCAAAGGTGTTGTTTCGTAAATTAGCTATGGCAATTAAGCCACAGAAGTTACATATGTGAATTCGATAAGGATCTGATACTTCGAACAAACGTTCTCTCAAAAATTGCGCCGCGCCATGAGAAATTTGACAGTCTCGCTCCATTTCTCCGAAGCGAAGTCCACCGTCTCTGTAAGATAAAAAAAATAAATATATATAGATGTATACAAGTATTTATATTTGTATATAGACATCTTTTATATTATAATTAAAAAAAATTAAAGTTGAAATACATATAATTGTTATTACCTAGCTCGACCTTCCATAGGTTGTCTGACCAAAATTTGCACAGGTCCTCTCGCTCTACTATGGATCTTATCATCTACCATGTGCTTCAAACGTTGATAATACGTCGGTCCCAAGAAGACTTGGGCATTGATTTTACGACCTGTATGCCCATTGTACATCACTTCGTTTCCTCGCAATTGATAGCCGTACTCTTGGAGGAGAGTGGAAATTTTTTGCACATTTACGGCATCGTTAAACGGAGTGGCGTCACCAATCTCTCCTAAAGAATATCGGATTCATAAGTCAGAACGGACCCATCTTATATATTTGTAATTGCAAATTTCCGAAGACTGTACTTACCTTTGTTAGCAGAAACTTTTCCTTGTATACACTCGATCAAGTGACCAATAGTCATACGAGAAGGAATGGCGTGGGGATTGATAATGATATCAGGTGTAAGACCTTCGCAAGTGAATGGCATATCTTCTTGCCTGTACTGAATTCCGCATGTACCTTTTTGACCGTGACGAGACGCAAATTTATCGCCAATTTGCGGAATGCGTACACTGCGCACGCGGATTTTGCAGAATTTGTATCCCTCGCTATTCAAAGTCAGCATCACTTGATCAACTATGCCAGTTTCGCTGTTTCGTAGGAAAGTCGATGCGTCACGTTTCGTAAAACGTTTTGTTGTACTATCCAGCTATATTTATGTATAACAAAAATATTTGTAAATTTATTTTTGTTAAAAATATTTGTAAATTTTATCGCAAGTCTGAAAATCATATTTTTTATATAGCAAGAATAACCAAAGTTTTTTTAATATTACCTCATCATCTGTTTCCGGCAGAGTGATCGTTTTTCCTATGATCACATCGTCGCCGGATACTCGAATCCCAGGAGCGATAATTCCGTCATCGTCCAACTTATCGTATATGGCGTTACGCATCCCTTGACAAGTCAAACGAGAAGGTTTCTCAAACTGTTCTTCCTGATCGCCGATCTTTTTCGATTCGGCTTCTTTGTAGGACCGGTAAAACACCGATCTGAAGAAACCTCTTTCAACGGCACTCGCGTTTAAAATAACACTGTCTTCCTGATTGTATCCCGTATAACACAGAATTGCGACGATACTATTTATACCCGCTGGTAATTCACGGAATCTAAGATATTCCATGGATCGTGTGGTGACTAACGGTTTGTGAGGATAATACAGTACGTGAGCCAAAGTATCCATACGCACGTGAAAATTTGTAATGTACACACCCATAGCTTGTTTACCCATAGCGCTCTAGAAAAAAAAAAAATAATAATATACATAGCTGCTTTCGTATACTCACGTTGGATGAAAGAAAAGAATTGTAACGAATCAAACTGATATCCACCTGATAAGTATTTCTAGGACTCTGATTATGATCGGGAAACGGAATAATGGAAGCGCACACGCCTAAAATCATGGCTGGATGAATTTCGCAATGCGTGTAAGTCGTACAATATGCGTATTCCTTGTCTTGTCTAAGATCTTCCGGTGACATGGCTATCATAACTGTTTCTTCCTCCAGTGTATCTATGTATTCTACTACTCCGCTACCTACCAACTCTTGCCACCTGTAAAGCATGATGTAAGTTAATGCACGCACAAAGTTTTACAAAATTGACCAAAATAAGAGAACAAACGCAACATTTTTTCTTTTTAAACGCGCTTACCCGTCGTTGTAATCTCTTTCTTTCAGCATATCAATATGTCTCTTCTTAAGTAATAGATTTTGTCCTTCCACTATGAGCAAAGGTCTGCTGATTCTACCAGCGTCCGTGTATATTCTTATTTCGCGATCTCTGATATCGCGAATCATCGACACTTCCGATACGATGATATCCATCTGCCTTCTCAATTTGCGTAAAGTTGCCATTAACTGATCTGGATCTCTATGAATACCGACCCAGCAACCGTTTACAAATATTTTAGTAGCGTCTGTAATAGCGCTCGGTACTATTTCCTCGAGATTTTCCATAGACCATTCTTCCAAGAATTCGAGAATGGGTGATGGCTGCGATCCAACGCTTATGTAAGCCATCAGAGCTAAATTTTTTACCAATCCTACAGCGGCACCCTCAGGAGTTTCGGCGGGGCACAGCATACCCCACAACGTGTTGTGTAACTGTCGCGGTTTGGCAAGTTTACCGTCTCTTCCAATGGGAGAGTTTACTCGTCTCAGATGCGACAATGTTGACGCAAAAGTTAATCTGTTTAATACTTGCGACACGCCTGCTCTTGCTTGATGTGCTTTCTTCTGATCGCCCCAATTGCCTGTCGCAAGCGAATATCTCAGGCCATCGGTAATAATTTTTGTTTTGATAGCTAGCTCGAGATTAAAGTCTTTTCCTCGATCTATGAATTTCTGCGCGTACAAACGTACCTCTTTCATTAAGTTTTTGAACAAGCCGCGGAACAAAAACGCTAGCAAAGGTCCGGCAAGATCTAGTCGCTTATTACCATAATGATCCCGATCATCCAATTCTCTTCGTCCCAGAGATGCCGATAGTAATCTGTGTACCATGTAACCGAGGAAATAAGCTTTTTTAGTCTCACAAAAATCGCTTATGCCAACATGCGGCAGCATCTCTTTTTGCAAAATTTCTCTGGCGTATTTGATTCGCTTCTCTTTAGTTACGCCTGGTTTAGCACCTCTGGTGCCAATGAAATTTAAGGCGACATTCTGTTCTTGTATAACAAAAGCTTCGTCCAAAGACGGCTTGACCATTTCCATCATTTCAGGATCGTCGAAATCGTAAATGATGTGTTCAAGAATGTCACGATCGGCCACAAATCCAAGAGCTCGGAAAACAATCATAATGGGTATCTCTTGTTTGATGTAAGGAATAATGGCAATTATGCGTTGACCTATGGCTGACTTCTTGATACTAGCTCCGCTCTTGGCCATCATATTAATCCATAAGGTTGAAGTTGGACGAGAGCTATGTTCCAAACAGGATCTGATTTCTGCCTTATATGCATATTTACCATCTTTCATGCTGAATACATAAACAGTATTTGTTGCCATTTTCTCTTGTGCTATAAGAACCTTTTCGGATCCATTTATAATGAAATATCCGCCAGGATCTAACGGGCACTCATTTAATTCTGTTAAATCACGATCAGATAAGCCAGCAAGCAAGCAATATTTTGATCTCAACATAATTGGTATTTTGCCAATGAATGTTTTCTGATGTTGCGTTTCGACGCGATCTTCTCCATCTTTACCATCTTTTACTATTGTCTTGGTGATATCAACATATAGCGGAGCAGAATATGTCAAATTCCTCAATCTGGCTTCATTAGGCATCATAGGAGATGGTGCGCCATCTTTTTCCCAATGAGTAGGCTTAGATAAATAAATCTGCTCAAATTTCAATAAATGTCTCACAGGATTTTCTATTTCGCCTGTAGTATGTTGTGCTTCCGCTTGTAAGTCAATTTGTGGGGAATCCTCAACTATACGTTGAACAGACATTTCAATGAATTCATCAAAACTATCCAATTGCTGCCGTACAAGTCCTTTTTCATCAAAGTATGCATTAATAAGAATCCAACAAGCTTCTTGCCATAATTTGGATGAAATTTCTTGTGCATTTTCATTTTCATATTGATCTAGAATAAACAAGTAGCAATCAAAATTTTTGAAACAAAAGATTTTATCGATCGTTATCGTGCCTCTAACTCTGAGTTTTTTTTTACAATTATATTGCAAAAATCGCGAATTAGGTTAAGTTTTAACAATTACTTCAAAGTGTTACGATCTGCTAGACAATTGCGAGTGTGCAACTGTAACTATAACATTTTTACTTTTCATATTGTAATTATAAATACTCAAAATAGGATCAAACTACATGATATAAAATTAGTTTTCTCTGCTAAAATTGTTATATGTGCGTATGATAATATAGAATTTATGTAAATTACTTACTATCCTCGCCGTCGAATATGCTCATTTTTGCTCAGTCTTTTTTAAATTCTTTGAAGATAAATAAACACAAACGAATAGAATAAATGTAAAATCTCTATAAATTGTTTTGCCAATCCGCAAATTCAACTACGTCCAACCAAAGAGAAGCCTGAGAGCGGCCAGGAGAGCGGCCCATAAGAGTTTTTACGATCGCTATTCCGCCCCGTAAGCTAGCGCATGTCCATGGGTGGTGCACATTGGCAACTACGTAGCGATGTAGATCAAGCAGCCGTCCGAGAGCACCGAAGTGGTGGGAGTACGCACCCAAGCGAGACCGCCCCGTCCGTATGCGCTCGTGGAAGAATACAGACATACTATGTTTTGTCTCTTTTCCATCAAACCGGCTATAAGGCGAGACACAAGGCATGTTTACGTTGCGCGCTTGTTGCGTATGACAACGTGAAATGTTTTCTCAAGATTTACAGTCTTGAAAA
>QVNW01002255.1:0-76948 GCA_014825475.1 Pseudomyrmex flavicornis
TTGATAATATCTACCGTTATATATTACAATCAAATAGAGAAAGCGAGCGATGAGAGGTGACTGATTTAAATATGTTATGATATGTTTAAATCAATTATATGTAAACAATCGAGTCCGCTGATTTCTCTCACGCATGTGTGCGTGTTTATCAGCAAAAGAGATTTTGATTGTGTCATTTTGCACGTTGTTACGGATGAACGCTGTTATTATATAACTTGATATTATCGTTTACAACGTGCTTCCTATTGCTTTCTTTTTTATCGTGTAAATATTTTCCTCTCATTTTTCCTCTTGAGAGAGAAAGAGAGAGAGAGAGAGAGAGTTGTGAATATTAAAAATGATAATCTTAATCACATAAGACATGTTTAAAGACTAGCTTTTTATTGCATTTTTTTTACAAATCATAAAATAATAACCTAGAAAATTTCTTTGCCTTCTTTAACGTTTTTATATCTTATAAACTTGAAAATTCACTTACAATAAAATATCGAAGAGTATATTTTTGCTTTTATAACTGTTACTATGACGAATGCTTTAAAATATGTGATGAAGAATCTATTGCTGGCTCAACGGGAAGAGAAGGAAAAACAAACTGTCAATATATTAAATATAAAGACCGGCCCAGTGTGGTCTCGCGGCCCGAGTTCGAATCCATACTGTCGGATTTTTCCGGACCGGTCTCTTTCAAGTCGAATTTATCGATTGAAAAGCGAACTGAATCGGGCCTCCGAATCAGCTTGAATGGATCGTGGATATAGAAGTGGAATGTTGAAAAATATTGTAACCCTGAGGAGAATCAATTAAACTTCCTTCATTCTTTTATATTAAGTATAAATATTAAAGATGTTCAGTTATATTTGTTCGGTAAGCAGCAGGCACAAGTCTATCAACCTGCTATTGCGCGTGATTAATATCAACAATACATTATGATTATTGCGCAGTGCTAAAAAAAAGGCAACGATGAAAAAATATAGAAAGAAATTGCAAGCAAGGAGAATGTGTGAATTTATGGCTTAATAATTAATACGCGTTATAACAAAGCTCTGTAAAATTTGTTACGCGCGAACCAATGATATTAACACATATTTCATCTGCATGATTATCTATCCAGTATTCCGATACATTCTATTCGCGCTTATACAAAATAAAAGATAAAGTGAATATAACAATTCAAGAAAATAAAGGAGAACGTGAGAAGCGCACATTCCAATTTCTTTAAGCGAAAGTGGCGCGTTTTGTTGTTGCCGCGAGTTTCTTCACCGAAAAATCTTAGAAGCTAATTCGATTAACGTCTAAAAACAAACCAATTACAAGGAATTTATAATTATGCGTGTAATCATTACGGACGATATTACTCGCGTGCGAACGGTCACGACATACACGTCCTGTAATCGTCGCTTGCGTTTAACGCGTTGAATGCCGAACCAATTTTATATGACTTGCCCAAGGCGTCGGAATTAATTTTTTGCACATGGCATCGCCGGCCACCGGTAACTGCCACAGCATTCAACATGTTAAATGTCTCATCAAACACTACTTTAATCTCTAACAAAAATCGGACATTTACTCAATTGCATTCGCACATATTGGAAGCATGTAGATAATGAAATACGTTGATATATTACATTTGCACATCGTGATACATTTCTGTTTTTCACCGAGTCGATATCAATATTCACTTCTATCATCGAGAATAAACTACATACTAGAGAAAAGACATTTTATCAAAACTTTAGAAAAAAAAAATATCGTTATTATTTTGCTTACTTATTACTGCGTATTACAGTATTGTCGATATTAAAGAGACATCGTGAGAATGTTAGACACGCGCGTATAGTGTGTGCGCCGATACATCGATATCAACGTGGCGTAGGTTGCGTCGCGTCGTCACGCAGCGCGAAGATAGTCGCGTGTCGACGCTACTGCTAATAATACTGCTAAAATACTCGTACACTCGTCATTTACCGTCGTGGGCAGGCTGCGACTACTATACTACTACTGTTACTATTTGATGTTGCTTCGCTGCGACCAATATCGGGAGTGGTTATTGTTCCCGGTAAGAGACTCTCGTTTTTTCGTCGATACATTGTAGCGAGCTCTACACCCGTTTTATACTTCGAAGCTCTTTTGACCGACATTGAAAGAGCGAGAGAAATATTAGACGCAATGAATTTGGCGAGAAGAAAAGACGGAAAATCAGAGATGCCAAAGAGAAGCTCCGGATGAAATCGCTCATGGTCTTTTTTCTTTTACTTCCATCGTCTCTTCCATCAAAGTTTCTTAATTGGATGTAATTTTCTTTTTCTCTCAATCTTATAAAATCTCTCATGTACATGTTGAATTTTTGAGAGCGCATTAATTAATTAATTATTTAAATATGTTATTTATTTATTTATTAACAAGAGTAACCGTAGTTAGTATTTTATTGGAAATTTCGAGATTTATAGTCACTCAACTTGAACAAAATTGTCGCCATTATAAATTAGCTTGCTTTGTATCTCTTCTCTTACGTACATTGGTGCGATTGATTTGTTCATACTTTGGTCTTCTTTGGAAAAATCTACCTATCTGATTTGTTACACTTTTCAGTAAACATCATCCTGTCTCTTTCCTCACTTGAAAAATCTCACTCGTCATATTGCAGATTCGAAAAACAACTGAAAAGAGAAACAATAATAAAACAGACATGTCACAAAGAGAAGAGCCGATACTTAATACTTATCTTCGTTGCCCTTTCGGGGCGAGAAATCAATACAGACTTTTTCTCTCTCTTTTTCTTTCTCTCTTGTTTTTCTCATCTGTTTTCTCTTTTTAACTCTCCTGCTGTTTCCAGTTTTCTTTTCGAGTTAATAACTTTGCTTAAAGAATTCGAACAGAACGGTGTCTTATTGATTTATTCGAAATCTCACTATTAATAAGATTATATTAAAATTCTTAATTTTCAAACATATTCTTTTACATATAATATGCTTCAAAAATAATTATTTTATTATGTAACATATATATATACACACAATATTATAAATTATATTATTAAATATTTTAAATATTATATGATTTGATATACGTATACGATTCTTATTTATTCGGGAGATGTACACGTTTTAAAGTATATCAGATATGTGTGTCTGGAATTTTTGCATCAGCACGCGTTTCCATATTTGCCATTTACGTAATTAATAATATATTGATGCACGCGAAGATGATATTTGCAGCAGTTGATGTGAAATTTCAGAGGGAAGCCGAAAGAAAGGCTTTGCGTAGGAGAATTACGTCATTGAACGCGTCGACGTGACGTAACGGAAGTCATGCGTCACCGCTGACGTAAGCGAGTCAGAAGAGGAGGAACGTCCGAAAGAGGCCATTGACGAGGACTTGTTGCACATCCTTTTCTGCATACGTTGCCTATAAAATCGTAAAAATTGTCGCGTCGCGGGCAAAATGGTCGCTAACAAATTGATCTTGTCTTCATTATATAAACAAGTTTCTTTGAAGATATAGATATCAAATAAAAAAATTCTAATAAATTGCAACAATTTGCAACAATTTTATATATATTCCGTTTCTTAAGTGACAAAATTGAAATTTTTATTTTGTTTTACAAATCTACACGTGTGTTTCTTAAAACTCTGTCATTTCAGATTTTTTCAAACATAATTTGTTTTTTTTTGGAAAGATCTTAATCGTTGTTAAAATACTTTGACGCTTATTGAATATTTTTATTTTAATAAAATATTTTTACGTTAATAAATAGTAGCTTAAATCGAAGAACGGCGAAGAAAAATATACGCAGAATTGCAATGATTGGTTATATTTTTGTTTGTTTTTATATAGATTATTTATAATCATAAGATTCATATTTATATTCCCATCAAAAGATAGTTCGTATTGATCTATAATCCATTACAGCATATTTTTCTATTTTTGTTAAATTTTGCGCGACGAATATTCATGTGATAAAGTTGACGATTTCCTGTCATTTTTTTTTAATTTTTATTTTGCCGTCGGCATGCAAATGAATTTTTGTAATTAACGTCTCGCAGAGACGTAAATCAGTTACGGCAAAGCGAATGACGACAACGATCATTGTTCGGTAATGGTGTCAATGGAAAGTTGGAAGAACTTAGAAGTGATCAAACGCTCTGATTAATTAACCGAGCGAGGGTTGTATGAACGCGATAAGTAATTTATGCACGCGTATAGCATCGCTGATGAACCAAGTATCTGATCATAGATGGTCGTTGCATTTAACTCTTTTGTATTCCGAATTACTTTTATACGTCAAAGAGAATATTGGGGTAACTTTTACTTTATCGCAAGTGCGCGCACGCGCACAAAAGTATATCACAATAATATATTTATTTCATCTATTTTTGCTATACATTTTTTACACAAAATAATATTACATTTATATTTGTAGATTTTTAAATAAGCTTTATTTTATTTATAGGTTACAATTTGATATATGTATGTGTGTGTGTGTTTTTTGTTGAATTTTCGGCAAGAAATATCGAAACAGCGAAGATAGTTGACATCTTGCTATCTAGAGATATTCCAAACAAGTGAAATACTGTTTTCTCATGTAAAATACATGACTGAACACAATTATTTTTTTACTGTTCCAAATATTTAAGTCCTTTAAGTTGTATTTTAATATCGTATTTGAATGTTTAATGTAATTTTTATTAATAACATATTAAATACAATATTCAGCGATAAGAATCATAACACGAGCGGAAAAATAAACAATCGTTTTAAAATTGCGATTAAAATACAGCGAAAGTAAAGATCGCGACTTGGCATCGAAAACAATGCATCATATGCATACGTGACATATCGGTGAAGGATGATAAAACAGCAACGCTGCATCTATTGCGCGTGCTCGTTGGTAGATGTCACTCGCGTCAGCAGGTACGCTCAACCAATGGGCGAGCGCGTTTATTCCGTCCCGCTATTGGCGCACGCACGGTGGCACGAACAGTGATCGCAATATGGCTTCCGTCAACGGTAGCAAGTGAGAGTGCTCCGTCAACGGTGACAACCGTGTCATCACGGGATATTCATCGAGGTTGTGTGTATAAGATACTCGCTGTGCATCACTCTTATATTCTATGAATTCGGTCGTTTAAGTCGTTGATATCGCGAGCGTGTTGCGGCAACAAAACAACTGCTTGATGCTGAAAGGCGAACAGAGATAGTGTTACGCCAAAGAAAAAGAGAGAGAGAGAGAGAGAGAGAGAGAAAAGGAAGAAAGAGTGCGACAGATCACTGTCCTCGGACAAGTGTGTTCGAATTGAAACATAATCTCTAAGACTAATCGTGTGACAGAGCTCCGATTGGGGAACGAATTCGCAGCGCGCTTCACGGCGAAGTCGCGCTGCTCCGTGCAGTGCGAAAGAATGCGTCAGGAATTTTGCTGCTAGTTGTTGGATTAATAAGAAGAAAAAGCGTTAAATGACTATAGTCGCTTGTGGTGTTAGTCTCTTTTTATTTCTCTTTCTTAAGTCGGCATCGCGAATTCAAATAGCATCGACGGACGACAGTGCGTGAGGAGAGACGAGAGAGAGGAGAGATCGTGTGTGTGTTGGCGCGTGCGCGCGCACGCACGCGAGTGTGTGTGTGTGTTCGTCGATGCACTTCGGTGACGTTGCTTGTATATGCGTGCGAGTCGCGTGCGCGCAGGTAGTAGTGTAGATACAGGCGCACGTTCGCGAAGAGGCGAGACGGTGCGGACGCATCCGAGTACAGTGCAGAAGAGGCGGTGAATGAGCGGGAAGTTGCAAACGTGAGAGAAAGAGACAGCGGAAAAGCCGTGAGGAAGACATACGCGGGGTGTATGACGGCGTTTCGGTGCGACGTTGCCAGTTTTACCCCAGAGTATTCGTCGCATACTCGGCTGCTACACGTTTACTACTATCGCAGCGCACTGGAAGGGCAGAAGAAGGTACGGACATACGAGCGCGACGAATACGGCGATTACGGTGGAGAATAATAGTGGTAATAGTAGGTGGTAATAGTGCGTGATCGCGTCGCGCCAACGAAAATCTAGACGCGCCGATCATCCTCCCCGGAGGCTCGCGACCGAGTCACGAAGAGGATACGCAGATACTATGGAACGACGCCTGTCGACGTACAAGCGCAGCGACACGTGACATGCCGAGCCACAAGCCAGCGCAAGTCATGAAGAAGCCGCCACGGTGAGTGAGCCCGATTGACTTTTAAGTCCCGCGGACTGCGACGATTCGCGGTATCGTTATTACCGTGACTCGGTTGAGTTATTTAGGGTCGAACAATCGATTGATGAAGAAAAAAACATTGTATTTAATACCTGATTGTCGCGAGAATAAATATAAAACTTTTCTTACGCTGCTGTTTAACAATAAGTCGCTTTCGACCATCAAATTTCATCGAAAAATTCATGAAAATTGCCATGACTTGTGTTTGGAATTTTTGGAATGTTTTTGCGATTTTGTTTTAGCGTAACCAAAATTTGTAATAGCGTTAAACTTTTTGTTCTACCGTAACTAAAATTTATAAAAAGTTAGAGTACATATTTGTGAGGAGTTGTTTGAAATACTTTTGGGGTGATTCGGAATTATCGGTACGTCACTGCCGCTACAGAAGGGGGTACATATCCCTATGGTGGTGAAACGATGCGATTATGGGGATGAGTCACAGAAGATTGACGCCTTGTTTATTGATCTTGACGCAGATGCATAACGTTTATATCGCCGTTAGTGTCGTTAGAACTTTATCGAAGATTGAAGGATGTTTAGCGTCAGTTTTTGCTTATTAAGGAGTTAATTGTTTTGGCAGTTTTTTGGTTTAAAGAAAATATACTATAGCTTACTGTTTGCAATAAATCATAGTAACTCTTAGCACAATTTAAACTGATATAAATTCGATAAAGTTATAAAAAAAAGAAGCTTTTTATTTATATTATTATACATTTTTCTAATTAACTATTGAATTAAATTAATTTTAGTATTTTGAATACAAAAAAAAACTATCGTCTTTGAGGAATGTAATATTTTATCTTGCATAGACATTTAAACAAATGTCAAATACTATAAATCTGAAAAGCTTGCTTTCGATTTTACGAATGAATTTAAATCGCTACGTAAGAGTTTTATTCCTGAACCAACTTTAAACGGGAAGAAAAGCGCGACGCGCGCGCGATTGCAGTCTTTTAAAAGTCGTCAAAATGTCGACATGAATGCGACATTTCAGAATTGGAGAATCGAAATCACAAAACGACACCGAGAACGTTCCAAATAGTCATTGGTCGTCGTCGTCGTCGTCGTGAGGGAAATAAAGAAGAAAGAATAGGAACGTTTGCTTAGGTCAACACGTTGACGCTGAATAATTCTGTACATTTAATTTTCCACTATTGTAGTAGAAATCCATCACGTGAATCCGACATTTATTATTGTTTCTTATGCAATCCTTCTTTGTGTTTCTTTTTAATTATTATTACATAACAAACAACACGTAAATTTATTTCCAAGAAACGATATAGGTATTGAGCTCAAATTTCAAACTTACTATTTTTTCTGCAGATTATGTAGATTAACTCGAGTTTTACAGGAAATCTATTTTATCTATCATATTGCTCTTAAACATACACACACACACACACACGTGTGTGTGTGTGTGTGTGTGTAAAATGTTAGATCTTGCGTATTCAAGAAAACATGTAACAAACTTTGGTCTATCTTTGTTATTTTTTATAATATCAACAATGATTTTTATGGCAATCGCGAGCGAGAGAAGGGAAGAGAGAGAGAGAGAGAGAGAGAAAGAGAAATATGAGAGAGATATGAGGCGAGAGAGATATGATGCGCTCAAAGCATGTAATTATAAATTCGCGCTGTCAATTACGCGTATGACTAGAGGCAATCGCCTGACAAAAAAAAGGCGTTAACGAGTCAACGACTATAGCGGTCGCGACGGCGGCGTGTTATGTACTTGCCTCGGGGAGTGTCTCGTGTAAATAATGAAAATGCGCGAAACGTTCGATCCGGCGCAACGCATGCAAAATATCACGTCTCTGCGTTTTCCGGCTCTCGTTTTAAAAAATAAGTTTTATGCACTGGGCTTACTTGCCGTGTGGCCCACTGTATTTTCCCACATCCAGTGTGCGTGAGTTGAGGTTAGGCCGTGTAATACTGTGCGTTCGAAAACGGTTTGGACAGTTAAACTGAATTTTTTTTGGAAGTTGCAGTATGAAATTAGCGATTATCATTTTGCTCACTCGATTGCAAAAACAAATGCGTATAGTACAATCAAAGATCGAAGAAAAGAGACACACAATAAAGAAGAATCGTAGTCCGGAAAGCCGTGCATTTGCACGTGCACGTATGCGCGCACACGTGCAAGCACTCGCGCATTTCCGGCCGATTTGTAACGCAACAGTAACGTGCTCGGCACGCTTAGCGTGAAGCTGCATTAGCTGTCTTTGTATTTGCAAACATGCTGTCGGAACATAAACATCGGGCCGTATGCGGTGTGCATATGTGTGCGTGATGCGCGTTCGTACATACATATACATGCGGCATGCAACGTTCGCGACGGAGAAACGTGATAATTACAGAATGGCCGACTTTGCATGTGCATCGCCGTTAACAATGTCGATATGTGAAAGAGGGTCTATTGAATCTCAATTGTAAATCGAAGCAGCTTTTAACTCCGATTAACGCGAAAAAAGGGAACATTAAATTTTGAAGAGTTTTCGGTTTTATTATAAAAAAAATAAGAAATAATCGACATAGAGTCGCAATAGATCTTTGTTATAGGATATTTTTCCTGCATTTAATTATACTTTTACTAATTATGCAACACATTTAGTTTTTGTTTGTTTAGTTGTTGTTTTCTTTGCGCTTCTTGTATTATGACGTTCGACTAATGTAACTGTTTTCAAATAAACTGAATCGACTTTTGGAAATAAGGAAACAAAGAAATAAGTTAAACCAAATTTCAAGTCGTTCATCTCACATGAGAGTAACGTTAGTAGCGAAGTAGCAACACTTCGCGAACGGATTATTCAACACTACCGATTTTAATTAATACGTTGAATACTAACGCATCTATCATGATGGTAGACAATATCGGTAATAGTTTTATTACAGGCAAAATTTAGTCTCGGTGGCAATAATTATTCTTAAGCTACTGGTCCAATCGGGTGACGAGTTGCTTCCGCGGGATCGATTTGCAAAATAAAACTCCATGTTCTGCAAGCGAACTATATATCTCGCTCTCATTTCGAGACGAAGCAGTGGCAACACCCGCAACAGCTATCTCGCCTCACCAAGTAGATTATCGCTATTTGAATTTCATATTAACATTAATGGGTCTGCAATCACACGTAGATCATTTGGTTAATAAAATTTTATTGCGATGCCGGTTATCGGACTCGTGAGAACACGCGCGCATTGCATAAATATACTTTCTTTATTAGTATCTTTATAGTATCAATCTCATTGGACAATCTTATCAAAAAATAAATAAATATAAACATCTTATTGTGAGAACTAAAACGATTACAAATGCGAGCGATATTTTCATATATTACATAAATATATAAATAATTTAAAAGAATGATTTATTATACAAATAAATAATATGACGTACACATATCTCGTAACAAAAGCTGATTTATTTCGCCGAAGTGTGGTCTCTTGCACATGCATTTATACACGCGCGCATACTACACGCAGGTTCTTCGTTTGACTCGAAACACGGTCTTTCTATCTTGCTTTGCCAACCTGACGCTCGCTTTTCTCTCTTTGCTCGATAACTCGATGATAAAGGCTGCGGCTGACAACCCATTTTGATAAAGGCCATCCCGACTATCCGTTGAACGTTGTTGTGTCGTCCTACTCGTCTCGTCGTTTGCAATTTCAGAAACTCAAAGTCGCCCCCGCGTTCCCGAACCGTCGCGGCGTTGTCGCCGAGTCAACAATTGAATTACACAGCGATACTATCAGGTCAGGTTAATCGAAGAGTTGTAGTCGTGGCCGCAATCTTTTGATTAACACGGTTTCATGCGCACCGATCACGCGACGATGAGATGTGATCGATTTCGCCTTGTCGCAAAAAAATAATTTTTTTCGTCGTTAGATAGTTGATCACTTTAAATTTTCTATTTTTTTTCTTTTACGAACTCCTCTTTGGCGAAGTTTATCGCGTTTTTTTCTATAAAATATGTATGATCATGTTCAACATTATAAAATCGTAGTTTCAATGCGTAGTCGGATTTTACGGACGTTTTTGTAAATTTTTATAGCAGCTTGTATCTTCTTGTCAGGAAAAAAAAAATAAAACGGAATCGTGTGTGGATATGCGACGAGTTCTTCTCGTTACTCTTTTAAAAGACGTAACCGCGACGCGCGATGTGATGCATAAAGTTTTAATTGGATCGGCTATTTAATGCGAATTGCAATTGATGCTTAGAAACGCGTAATGCGACGTCACGACGTGATGATGGGCATATTGCGATTGCGTTCAAAAACAAAAGAATAAAATGCTCGTTTTTCAGTTTTAATCAGTTTAAATTAGTGCTTATATATATACAATATGTACACACACAATATTTATGTATATACGTTTGATGAAAATTATTAATTATTTCAACGAATATATTGTTATTTTCTCTTGGAATTCAAAGGAACAAATAGAATTGGCACAGGAATCAAGTTTAATCAATTCCATGACGTGTATGTCAATATTTTATCACGCTTATTTTGTACAAATTATTAATGCGCGAGACAACGATTCTGTAGAAAACTAATTAAATCTCTGTGCAGAGACTGTGTATCTTGCGCATAAGAGAGAATATCACTTTTAAAATTATCAACAAGCTAAAAATTATATACGTAAGTGGACTGGTGCTTTGATTTTCTAAGGAAAATATTCTCTTTTTACAGCGACGTAAACCTCGAAATTTGCATATCCCTTGAAATAAACTCGTTAGTTCCGTGATTCGAAATTCTGCGTACCAAAACACGTTTTCTAGACTCCATTTGCTCGTAACCGAAATCCGATTACCTGCGAAAAGTCGCAACTGCCAGAAATTTAAGAATTTAAATCCTGCCACTTTATTTGAGTACCAAATTGGATTGCATCGAGAATTTAAATTAAAAAGTAAAAAACATCTTTGTCGAGAGACTATATGATATTTTTATATTATTATTTATTATCATTATATGTATATATAAAAAACAATATTTTTAAGATTATTCACACACACACACGTGTGCTTATAAAAGATTTTTCAAATTATTTCTATATGAATGATGTTAGAGAAAGAGCAGATTAAATCTCTCGAGATTAAGGATAAATAAAAGCCACTAAGCCAGTCAATTGTATTTATAAGAAATCTTAACGTTTATCGCGTAACAAACCAATGATTCAAGCACAAAGGAAAGAAAATTCTCGCTTGATATTCGATGATAATATTAGTGGTCTTTTCTTTTTTTCTCTCTTTTTCTCTTCTTTTTCATACAAATTCTTGTTTTTTTTCATTTTTTGCCAACGAGCAACGTCTTGTTTCATATTCTCTATAACTATTTTACATCATCATATCAACCTTTTTGAGTGACACAGTCTTTTAGCACTGAAGGTCGAGAGAAACAAACTTTCGTAAATATGCAGAATCTCTCTCTTTCTCTCTCTCTTGCAATGTCTAGAAGAGACGCAACACTTTGACTTTAGAAAGCTTATTACTTTCAAAGTCTACCTCAATCGGTCTCTAATAAGTAAGAATATACAGGAAAAAGCTACTTTTGTGTTACTCATAACATTAACTTTCTATTATATCTTCTGTTGTTTGACATAGCAAAAAAAAAAGTGAGAACCCCCCCCCAATATGAGCTAAAAAGATTTATACTTATTCTTTTTAAAGATGACCGTTTAAATTGACAGATATGTTACCGTTGATTTATTTTTTACTTGTATATTCATACGTGTGTGTGTGTGTGTGTGTGTGTGTGCGCGCGCGCGCACACACTGCGAAAAGTGTATGCAAAAGGCGGCCACCGTTCATTGTCGCGATATAAAGTAGCATCTCTATAAAGGATTAAATTCAACTATGCACACTCTTTCCTTTCTCTCTCCCGTTTAAATTGTGCGATATCGTGCAACTCTTTTTAATATTCGAACAGTTTTAGATAACTATGACGATGTTTTGAAAAATTGAAAACATCTTCTCTGTTTATTTTGTAATTTTTTTTTTTTCTAACGGAAGACATTTATATAAGACTCGACTAAGTATCGCGATAAAATATATACCACGTAAAAAATTGCGTTAAATGGTATTATAGAGTTTTCAAATGTAAAATGAAGATATAGATTTTTTGTCTCGCGAGAGCTTAGCTAGATTTTGTTTATTACGACATGACTGACAAGCCAAATTTGCCGCATCTGAAATACGCATTACTTAGCGTGGCAGCTTTTAGCCGACGGTGCAGTTTTGCAGCAATAATTCATACCGAAGTGACAACTCAGATCTTTCACTATGCCAATTATAATCGCCCGTTTCTAACGTTAATGAAGTTCAACGGAATAATTTTCGCTCTATCGAGCGGCATAAGCGTCCACGCGCTGAAACGTAACTTACTCGTACTGTTCGTTCCGGTTAATGAAGGAGAAAGTCATTTTCAACTGCGATGCGTTTCGCACGACGTTGCAACACACTCCCTTGTTTCAACTTACAAAACCAATTTCGTTTACACATTGTAAAGTTTTTTATTTTTATTTTCATATGGAAAAAATATTTTGCAAATCTAAAATAAACACGATTGCACACATAGGAAAAAACAATCGATCGCATTTTCCATTGCATCGTCGATATTACGATGTAGCAATTTTGATTTTTTGGCCGCGATAGTTTTTTATTTTTAATTATTCAATTAATCGCGAATAAATGTAAATGCTTCTTTTAATTGTGAAGGAACTTTTTGCGTTTTTTTTCAAAAGTACGCGTTGTTAAAAATAATTTTGTATTTATTCCAGTAAGAATTATAAAGAAAAAATCATTTAGTTTCTCAAGACTCAATTGAGCTTGCTGTATTAACTTTATTGAGGATCGCGAGAATCCGGTATAAAATCAGAACTTATCTAATTTCGTAGCGGATCATAAAAAACTTTGCGGTTTCTTCTTCACGATCAACAATAACGTCTTCGAGAAGTATTGATAATATTTCGAGAACCTTAGCGCTGACGGAAACGAGGAATTTTATGTACGCGTAGCCCGGCTGACATTCTCGGTTAAAGCTTTCGCTAATGTAAGAGGCCATTCGCCCTTCTTCATGAAGTAAGAGTTGCGGTATCAAAAGTTGGAAGAAGAGATACGTGTACGCACAGTATATGTATGTGTGATAGGAGTGGCTGGTCTTATCTGGGGCAATGGAACATAGCCGCACAACCATAGTAGCTTCTTACCTGTGCAAACTACGTAGAAACAACAAAAATAGACATCGCAAACGTCAGCTTGCACGAACTGATCGGAAAACTTGTTCACAATTATACCAGCGTGTATTTCGTTCTCTGTACAACTCTCAATTTGTGAACACCTCAATTTGGTTTCCGTTAAATGTTTGCGAATTTTCACGTAATCGTTTTATATACGAGATAATATGTTTCGACGACGCATTGTTACGTTTCAGCTAAATTGCGTAATGTGATAGAGCTGTTATTTTTGGAAATACATATTTCTCTTTTATATAATATTTAAGATTCGCGAATGTTGTTTATCGTTGTCACCGTTATCAAACGTGCCGTATCAAAATCGCCTCAGTGGATAATTTCGAATATCCGTTCTGTGTTTTGTCTCATCAGCTGGTTAGATGATGCTCAAGGTTGCGAGAGCACATAAAACACACACACACACAGAAATATGCATAAAACGCTGCCTCTAGAAACTATCGTGTTAACGCGAAATGGGAAATGAAATTCGTCTCACTCTCGCGCTCCCGGTGCGTGTGCGCAGATAAAAATAATACTGACTAAGATCTATGTTTCGACGACTCTATTATTATCTCGAATCTTACTCACCATCGGCAAGAAAGAAAAAGGAATCGGCGCGAGACCCTGTTTATCCAAAAACCGAATTTGAGAAAACAAATCTTATTCTTGGAAAAACAGAAGTTTTACGAAAATCCGCGTATGTATATTTTTCATTTATTTAGCATGAAAATTTATGTCGTTGCGTGTCTCGTAGAAACAATTGAAAAAGTTTTCTTTTTGAAAGAGAGAATGCGTATTGTTGTACATTTATCAAAATTGAAATGTGAGACAAATATAATTGCAATTTTATCTGAGAGAAAGCAGATACGTGATAAAAAGCTTAATAATATATTCTTTCAAAATAAATACTCGATAAGTCTCCGAAGGTTTGTTAAGCGTATCAAATTGCGAAATAAAACTGAAGGCGGATGAATTTTGAGAATTAATTGCTGCGATAAGACGAAACATTCAAGCACACTGTAGTTCTCTGAGAAAAAAAAGTGGCGTATTACATAATCAAGACACTAGTGTGTACTTAGTTTTCTTGAGTTTCGTCGGTGTTTGTCGTTCTCTTTATCGTTTAATTAATTCCTATTTCTTTCGAACGACTTCATGTAACGTCGGTGATGTAATTGCTTTCAAAAATGTTTAAGTGGCACTGCGGCTCGCGATAATTACCGCAACAAGACGACGAATAAATGAGTGGCTACCAATTAATTCACGGGGGATATAATTTCCACGATTTTTTTCTTTTCCCCTTTTTCTCGTCCTCTCTTGTTCTCTTTCTCTTTTCGCGCGAATTTGCATCTTCCCGTAATCGTTATTCAATTTCGCGACATCGGTGTCCGCGATATAATGGGCTCGCAAGTTTTCCCGCAGCTTTCGCCGATCGCGAGTTTTTATGACCTACCTTCTCATTCTTCTGTCGCTATTCCGATTAAATAACCGTCAATAATAAAGTAATCAATATTATTTTACTAAGTAAGATTTACTTCACAGATGTAATCGATTATTATTATCGAACTCGTTGAATGCTACATCAGTCGGAACTAAATTTTATATATACTTTGTTTACTTGTAGAGGTCAACTGTTTCTAGAAAAAAAAAAAAAAAAAAATTACAGCATTATTCAAATATATGCAATTTAGCGAAATTATCGCTGTCGAATACAATCTTTTGGAAGAACGTGAGATATTTCTCTTATTTTTTGTTTTTTCTTGTGTAAAAGACGTGATTAATTATCTGTCAATATACGTTATTTTCAGCAACAAAAATAATATTATCGAATACGTTAATTTCAAAAATTAATTATTATAGCTGTAATTTTTGTGTATCGTGGAAAACACGATCGATTCTACTACTGTAGAACTTTTGTTCGTTACTTGTCATCGGAATCTACTTGACAAAGACTGTTATCTCGCTTTATGTTTTTATCTTCATAGAAAAAGAGAAGAAAAAAACATTCTTGAGTTTTTTCTTTTCTTGACGATACAGATAATTCGCACGTTATCATTTCTTAGCAAACACGATAAATTAAGAAAACGTTGGAAGGAAAGAACAAACGCAACAATCTTTCTTCTCTTGAGCGCTTCTTCGTTTTGGAATTGTTATGATTCTCCATATTGTTAATATTTGTACTCTTGCAGCTATATTCAAATTGTGACGTTAGAAATTATATTCAGTTTTTTCATGCAACTTACATCAAAATAAAGTTGTAGTTTTTTTACCATTTTAGTTTTTTTGCCATTTGTTACACGTCATACGTTTTATGACAATCCAAAATTATTTCATAGATATTACAAGATTTATTATTCATATGCGTGCCTTTTAACTTAGCGCAACGTCACGAGGCAATGTTTTGTAGTAATTATAAAGTGACATGTATCTGTACAGACAGAAGAAGTCCGAAGTGAAGGTTAAAATGACATGGTGGCGGTCCAGGGACATAATCGATTACTCGAGATAATAATGGATCGGCGGATGAAAAGCGGTCAAGGAAAAGTAAACGGAAGCCTCTGAGAGAAAAGACAAACAGATCTCGGATCTTTTTTTTTGTTCTAGTTTCCGTTACGGAACGGAAGAAAAGTTCTAGTTTCAATAAGAAAAGAAATATTGTCATATAAAAAACTCAGTTTTTTAAGTTATCTCAAGCGCTCAATTAAAAATTGCTCAACGTATCTCGTAAACTTTAACCTTGTGATAAAAATAACACTGCATTTTTAACCGATGTAGAATGCTGTTTTTATCATTTTTATAAGTATAATAATCATCTTACTTTGTTTAATAAATATCCCTTTCTACTTTTATATAGGGTTTCCAAATATAAATATTTTGTGCAAAGTATATAAAGCGAAGACACAATATGTTAATCTTTTCTCTCCTTAGATATCCTTCTTACCGCTTTTGCCCTTTTAAAATGGACAACAGCGAAAGCCGTGGTATAGGTCAAAGCATCCAGCCAGTCATCTCCGACGAATCTCCGGCGTTTGCGATTGTCAGCGCGAGAGATCGAGCCGAATAGCGGAACCACCGGGATTTCGTCGGAGCGCCAATTTAGCAAAGTGATTGACAGACGGCGGCTTGATGGCGTTTAGGTTTCAAGCTTGCTAGTATCACTGGCGACGAGTTACTTTGACCATTTGAGTGATTTCTCTGGCATTGTTCTCTTGGCTACTAGTAGTTTTCGTTCTTGTGTATTGCTCGACGAAACATCTGACGATGTTGTCGCATTTAAAACGGATAGCTATTATTAAAAATGATTGTTTTAAAAAATATTTATTTTTACATAGATGAACCAACGGTTAAAACATAACTATTACTATTTGTCTGCTCTAAAGTTATTAAAAATATTATTATTGAGAGAAAAAACAAACGATATCAAAAAGATAACATTTTAATACGCATTATATATCTATATATATATTTTACACACACACACACACACACACACACACACAAAACTTGACTGAGAAACTTGTAAATAGACAATTGAAGACTCGAATATAAATTAACAAGACTTTTTTCAGATTGACTGATGTGAATAGTTAGTCTTACATTTTATATTTATTTATTTATTTAACTCTTGGAATTTGTTACGGAATATTATTTCGAGTGCAGACATATTTGACTAGAATAAGTTGTAATAGAAACGGACTGGGAATATAGTATAAATATCGCGTTCTTAAAATGATTTTTAATATAACTGCAAAGAGACGCGACTCCAGACGGTAAAGCGCTTTTTCTATGAAAAAAAAAAAAAAAAAAATTTAGTGCAAAAATATACCATATTTTAAAAAATATAAAAAATAGTTTATCTACACTTTTGTGAAAATAGGTAAATGAATATCTATCGAGACTTATCTTCAACGCTTAACGTGATTTTCGAGTCTTCCATTAAATTGGTGTGTGGAGTCCGCCATTTTTGTTATAAAAAAATTTTCTTTAGATGTTTTGTTTAATTGTCGCCGACTACGTAACGACAATTATTTCATGTTCGTTCACACAACTCGAGAAAGAAAGAGGAAGAAGGGCCGCGTATATCGATCCGGTACATTATATGCAAGACAGTTTTTGCAGTCAACCGCTCGCACCGAAACCGACAGACACCACCTTTTCGCGTCGGTTCTGTTTCCCGTATAAAGCGAATTGTTTTGTTCGCGAATTAGTCGTAGATGCGGGAGAGACGGCGAGTGTGTCTCGAATTTCAAAGCGAGTTTAACGCATGCTATATTATGTATTACTCGGCGAGTTGTACGGAAGGTGGAGAAAGGTTGCTGCAACCTAAATCAGAATCATTTACGGGCAAAATTTATCCGCGCATCCTTCTTCTTTTTTCGTGAGGCGCTAAAAGATTTTGCTGGAGAGCTTTTCCGTCCGCGACTATTGTAAATATACGATACGCAGATATATGCGCGTAGGTATACGAGCTCGTACAGTAAAATCAGCTATGTGCAATTAGAGCTCCTCCTGAGAGCGAGACGGATTAATTGGTACCGGCCAATTTTTCGAGACGCCGTTGAATTATTCCTACATACCGCGTTGCATTACGCGTGACATGTTAATTATCGTAATTGCGTATCGCGCACGCGAAATGCGTGTGCATAATGCAAGTGTCTTGTTGCTCGCGCAATATTCCCCCCCAAAACAAATTGCCGCCGCGCTTATTACTCATAAACGACGATTAATCGTTACGGCTGAAACAGTGAGCTATCTGCTTTTAATTATTTACACCGGTGTGCACGCTTTGAATGCAAGATGATGCGGAACATAACTGATGAAGCTTTTTGCAATGTCACTGATACCGATTTGCATCAATTCCTGCTGATAATTAGCGAGAATTCTGTGTTAACTGTATATGTATATCTATTATTTATTAATATAATTAATGATATACATGTACATACATACATACACACACACATATTGTACAATTCATTCATTTTGATTATTTTATAATAATTGTTTCATGTTATTTAATAGTTTGCTCCGCCTGTAAATTGGAAGGAGAAATAATTTTGCTAATCTCCGGGATCTCGTTAAAGGTTTTCTCTCACTTCGACTTTGGCGTGGACGACGACAACTTCTGTCTTGTATATGCGCTCTCACTCCATTTTCCAGTTATTACACATTACATTGCATCCAAGCACACGAGTCACTATCACCAAGCTGGTTCGCGCGAGACTCACGATAGTCCACTACTATTATACATCGGACATTGCGCGCCGGGCGATTTCCGCGCAGACCCGCTCGAACAAGGTGGAGGCATAGCGGAGAAGTAGCGCGGCGTTGGAGGTGGTGGAGGTGCGCTGAAGAGGTAGAGGGGACGATGGAGTAGGTTACGCGCGCGGCCATTTTGATAATCTCCCACCCTTTCTCACCTTCTTTCTCTCTCTCTCTCTCTCTCTGCCTTCTCTTTCTTCGTATTCCATCTTTTTTCTTCTCGTTTCAGAATTCTCGCTCCTTCTCATCTCTCATGTCTCTCTCATTTTGACCTCGCATTGCACTTTTTCCATCTTTCTTCATCGTGTGTTCTCTGCGCGCACGCATACACATGGAAAACAACGACGCTTGCATACCGACACGTGCGCGTACACGTATTTATTTGCTTGCTCGCTTGCTTACGCGCCTTTTTCTTATTTCATCGTACTCTCGCGTCGTGCGCGGATTCTCGCAATTCTCTCGTTCTCGCGTGCTCTCGAGACTCTCTCTCACATTCAAGAGCGAGGAGTAGTTGACTGTCCCCGTGACGATGGTCGCTAGTGTCGCGGATTTTCCTCTCCTATCCCATTCGCGCTTCCTTTCCTCTCTCCCACTCTACGCTCTTCCTCGTTCGTTCTCCCTTCTCTTCGCGCGCGCTCTCTCGGAGAACCAGCGGACACGCGCTCCCTGCTCACCGCGTATCGATGTGCACGGCACCCACACGCTGCTGCGAGTACGCACGTACGTGCGGCGTGCGCGCTATTCGTTTCTCGCCTGCTGCTTCCCCCCTCCTTTCCCCTTGACCTCTCTCCCTCTACCGATTGCGACTGGAAGATGCCAGTTTCTCGTCGGCCATCGTCTGGTGCGGGACGTTCGCATCGCGTTTCATCTTCTGTCCCATCTTTTTTTAAAACCGTTGTGTGACGTTCGGTCTACGCGTTAGTGTGCATATTCTCCGTATATACGCCGCGAGTGTGTATATGTGTGGTATATTATATGTGTGTGCATTACGCGAAGAAATAATCGCGTCATCTTGCGCGTCAAATACAGTGCTAGTGCATCGGCTTCGCTCTTTTTCTTCATTATACTTCCATTTGTGCGTTATATCGGTGATACACGTCTGTTCTCACAACATAGTGCGTAAAAAAAAAAAAAAAAAAAAAAAAAAAAAAAAAAAAAAAAAAAAAAAAAAAAAAAAAAAAACCACGAGTTCCCTTCGGATAAAGTCGTCTGATATTTTCCGTGTGCGGCGAGCAGGAGTGCGCACTTCTTGGATTAGCCGCTCCCTTCGTGCTGTCACGCAATCTTGTACGGAAACTCGGCGAGAGAATGAGAGTGCCTTTGCCGTTGTTGACGAGTGCTACGTGTGATCACTCCGGTGACCGGCGCGGTAATTCGCCGTCGAGATCGTTTTCAGTTACCTCGACGACAGCAGGCGTCGTTGTCGTCGTATCCTGAACGCGCTCAGTGAGTTTTCCCTTCTTGCCACTTTGCTTTTATTGCGAAATGACACGTAATCAGCCAACATCACACGCGTAACTCTGTCGTGTTGCATAGCGTTCATCATCGTTTTGCGAAACATTACGCTAAGTTTTGCACTTCTCGTATGTGTGTACTAAGCACAAATCTAATTTCAAAGCAAGAATTTGCCAACGATTTGTCAGTTGGCTTATTACATGTAATCAGATATTTATATTCGAAATTATGCCGGAGAGAGAGGAAGAAATACGTTGTCAAAATATCGAATTTTGGATTTACGTGACTAATATAGTTTCAACAATAAACATCGGTCACGTTTTAATCTGACTGATATGGAAGTTAATATGGAAAAATATAAGAATTTATATGATTTCAGAAGTTATATATCGAAATTACTCGGAATAAGCGATTTCATCAACAATTCGATTACCAATCAGTTAACAATGACGACAATATTTGAGATTATTCATAGAAATAGATAACTGTTGACTTCTCAGTAAAATGACGCATAATCACAAAGAGAACTGCGAGTTATAATTTGGGCGTTCTTACTTGGAAACAAATGTTTCACTTAAATGTCGAGTAGCGTGTACGACTACCGTTGATATTGTATAGAAATATGAAATTGTGTCAAATATTATATGGCTATAGCTTTCCATCTACGCGTTAACTGTTGATCTCTAACGAATGCGGGTTAAAATAATTCGTTATTATCATTTGCGTGACGACTTGATAACGAGCGTCGCATTAAAAACATCATCCGTATTGTCACGATTATTATTGGCAAAATAATCGATTCGCGGCACGAAAAGTCAGAGTCATCTATCGCGATTTCTTTCGAGCTTTCAATTCTAGCCGTTCCAATGAGACGCCGATCGGTCGATAGCCGCACGTGCATCGTGACGTTATCTTACACACATTGTGACATATGTCAAAAACGTTATTTTTCCATTTGCTCGGTAATATCCTATTTTTCTTACGGCAAGAAAAACGTCATATGATAAACACACATAAAGTCTGCGACAACGGTCGTGATTACTATCTCTCTTTCCTTGTCGTGTCTCGCTTCAGTATTGCGCAAGTGTTTTTGCGATCGGCCAATTTGCAAGCGTCGATCTTGCTTATGTTGCATTATTTTCTAAACATATTTAAGTATCATGTTTTCATAGAGAAATGATTACAAGTTTTTTTTTAACTATATATGGTGAAAAAACAAAACAATATATCCGCAATTTGTTGTTAGTACAGCTTTAAAAAAGTTTTGTCGGGACGTATGTTACAATTTGCTCTGATTTTTATTAAAATATTTTAATAAAGCAAAAAATATATATAAAATATACACGAAACTGTGTATCGATGTTTTGTCGTTTAAACATTCCCTGCAAAAAATCAACACGCTGCAATTTAACTTGCACAAAAAAGGATTATCTTTATAGAGGAACAGGTCAGACGGAAACAATGCACGCTAACCGCATAATTCATCTTGTGAATCTGTCTGTTACCATCTGTCGAAGCTCCGCTCTTATGAATTATTTTTGCCAGCATTTATATCGTACTGACAAAAAATTTGCAAGACGTGAAGAAAGCAATTTTCTTCTGTGTTATCGTTACCGGCGATAATACTTTGACGTCGACGCAACTAAAACTCCTCACCGAGCATTCGCTTGCATTTTAATACGCGTTATTCACAAATAGCGATAAATTTCCGGCTAAATAATCTCGGTATTTATCTGACAAGTGTTTTTTTTTGCACACGCGCACACACACACACAAGTGTTTGTTTCAGGCGACATGAACTTTTTCTTATTCAAGTAGGATTATCGTTTCTTATCATTTAACTTGATTCTTGAGTAATTGCATTTCTTTAGTTTTGCAATTGTCAGTGAAGTAAATACATACGTAAGTTTCATATATTCTTTATATAAAAAAATATACATTAAAAGTGTGTGGACCGCAAAGTACATATTGCGTATCTAAAGTTTGATAATTCTTTATAATATGCCTAGTGTGTATTAATAGTTATATATTAGCACATTCGCTTCAAATGATTGTCACTTTTAACGTAATATAATATTTTCGTTACATTGAAGTGTGTTTATTTGTATAGATAAATGAAGAAAAACGTGTGTATAGTACGTAGTAAGTCATTTAAAGAAAATATCGGAAATGTTATAGGCGCTTGCGCGCACTACCGTGTTTCAAGAAGCAGGAAAAACGTCACAGGTCGTTCCGCGCGACGTTTTACGGCCGATCCATCTCTGTCCATAAAATAAATCTCGTTATTTTACGAACCAGCCACATGTGTCCTGGATTTTCTCTCTCGAGACTTTATCGTTGTCCAAGAAACGATGAATCTTTTCCGCTTCGGCCGCGTTTTCCTCGACACAGCGAGTGGAAGATGCTGGTATTTTCATGACATCACAGGAGTACATATGAGGTCAAAAGACGCGAAAGACAAAAGACCCGAGATACTGCAAAACATGACGATACGAAGTATATGCAATATAGGACAGAAATTGTGTATTTTTCTTTATGTTTCTTTATCTAACTGAAATAATTTTATTTGACTAAAATGTTACGTCTATTTTTAACCAGAAATTCACATTCTATTTTGTCTTTTGTATATATACACAAAAGTCACACAAAAGATTGTATATATACTGATGATTTAGAAAAGAGATTAGATTATTTAGCAAAATTAGCTTCAAATTTAAGCGAGAGAGAGAGAGAGAGAGTATTTTTCTTAATGCTTTCTTTTGCTCATGTATATTTATATGACGCAATCTTATTAACTATTTAACAGTACGTGCGGTTTCAATGCAAAAATGCTTAAGATAACATTTCTTTATTTTTGCCGAGCATATAGTTACGTTTTTAAACACGTATACATTTTTAAACACGTCAATAATCATTAACTAATTATGTCTGATTGAAAGAGTACTAACGTCACTACGAACGTCATCGTTCTTTGATGAACAATCGCAATCGGGCGTCTTATTGCCGTCGTCGTAGAAACGATGTCAGTGTGTCAGTGTCAATAGAACGGAGTCAGGTGCTGCACGCAAATTATGATTCAACGGCAAGATGATTTCGCTAATCCGCTGTAACATTTCGCTAACATCCGCGATTCTTATTTGTAACGGTATTAACAAGTGAGAGCGCACGCGAGAGAGAGAGAGAGAGAGAGAGAGAAAAAGAAAGAAAGAAAGAAAGAGAAACGTGCACGATGTAACTCACGCTGTAATATCTACATCGTTATATGAAATTGAATTCATTTCCGATGCTTCTGTGACATGTTAGCTCGACTCACGCCATTGTCGCTATCACGAGAACGGTTAGTTGGAGTTATTTCGAGTTGACCTCAATATTCTCTCTAAAAGAACATTTACACGAACGATACAATCGGACATGAATAGAATATATGTACAATATAACACATTTATATATATATGTGTGTGTGTGTACTTAATATGTAACAGGTCTTTAGTAAAGATTTTGCTTTCTTTCGCAAATTGTAAATTAATATTTATCTACATATAATTTATCAATATTTAATAATTGACTTTAATATTTTTTTAGTTTATCTGAAAAAAATAATTAACTTCTTTTTATCGAATTTTTTTTAATCTTATGTCAATGTTAAAGATATGTAAAATTTATAGTAAGAATAGTAATAATAGTATATAATAGAGTAAAAAGCGTTATACATATAGTAAAAGTGAATATATAGTAAAGTCTGTATAATAAAAAGTGTTTTTGTTTGTCCCTGAGAAGTAAAATATCAAGAAAAATATAAAAATATTATTCTAATATTATTCTCCCAGAATCGAAAATATACAAAAAAAAATATTATACATAAACATAGAAAAGTGAACAAAAGAACTTTGAAAATATTAGTGTTGTTAAGCAAATATGTACTTATGTACTTACTGTTAAATCATCTGTATAACTGAAAAATTATAGCGACAACATAATATCTAACGTTCTCGATTGAGTGATAATGAAAACAATTGGAAGTACATTAAACGGTAAACAAAGAGACAGAATGTTCGAGAAAAGACCGATGTATTGTTGAGAATTCGCAGGCTTGCACTGCTGTTTAACCTTCGAGTCAGGCTCAAAATAACGCGACAACTCATTCTTCCTCTTTCTCTTTCTCGCCTTCTCTTCTCATCTTTTTCAAGATTTGATATATATATATTTCTCTTTGTTCCTTTTATTTCTCTTTGCCAACTCTGTCATATTTTGTTATACATATAGTTGAGCAACACATCGATATGCACGTGTTGATTCTTTGCACATCGAAACCATTTTTTACTGAATTTTGTCTGGGTTTATTTTTTTAATACTGTTTTTACTTATCTTTTCATCAAATTTGGAATTTTATAAAATTCAGAATGTAATTAATAAAGTGCGACATAAACATATCCGACAACATTTAAATCTTGCGTGCGATATTTGCGTACATTAGAAATACTAAAATGTTATTTTAATGCAATTTTAATGTGGCATTTATGAAGACAAATTACTATATATCAGGATATGTAACAAATAATTAAATCGCAATTAAAGGTATGTGTAATCAGCTTTTCTAAACATCGACTTGGAAAAGTTAATTAGAGACGAAGTTATGCGACGTTCTTCAGAACTGTCTAACATTCTTTCGTAATCCGCTATTTTAATTAAAAGCGACACGTATTTTTTGACAACTCATCTAAACTGGACGTAGTCCTAGTTTGTATTAATCAAAATGCGCTCTCTCTCTCTCTCTCTCTCTCTCTCTTTTTCTCAGCACTCGTTAAGTTGTTAACGAAGTCCGCCTCGTCAAATTTGTCATACGTGTAGCACGTGCGTGAGCGTGAGCTCTAAGCGTTCGTGTAAGCGTTCCATGCGGTTTCTCACGCATGTTTGACTCGTACGGACGAGTGGATCTTTAAACGTGCACAACAGCTCAACACTGCACACATGCGAGAGGAAGAGAGACACGCACTTTCTTTATTATTTTGTTAGATTTTAGCCTGTCTGCACTGGAAATGCTCCAAATAAGAAGTCGTGCCGTAAATTCGCGCTCGATTCAACGTGAAAGTTTTGCGGATACAAATAAAAATTTCTGAGGACTATATACCTACAATTTGAAATGTTTTGATGTAACCATAAATAAATAAATCAATTAATTTCTGAAAATATAAATGTTCCAATGGCCAGATTTATTAAAGAAATAATTATTATGTAATTATCAATTGACAATAATTCTAGCATCTTATATAAATTGTACTCTCTTTTGTACAAAGTTCGAGTTACGTACTTGCTCTGAATTATGTCGCGACAAAGTCACATCGAAAGAATTGCTCGTTCGGCATTTACAAAGTAGCGAACCGAAAGACTCGAGCAACGCGCGCTTGATATCTCTCGTAAAACTTGAACAACAGTATTTTATTAGTCGACTGGGAAAGGGCGATTTTTTCCTAGTGAGGTCGATAATGCAATAATTCTTATATTGCGCAATTGAAAAGAATATGAAGCGCGAGAAAAAGCGAGAGAGATGACATAAATCGATTTACTTGTAAGTTAAAATACTAAAAACGTTTTTATCTAATCGAAAATAGCTACCAGTGATTCTTTAGATGTTAGCTTTTTTTTTGTTTTTTTCAGGATTCCACAAAAAAGATCAGGAAAAAAGAATGAAAAACAAGAGTATAAAAAAATATTGAAATAACAGAATTGGATATAATGTTTGATTTTTTGTGTAGCACTACAAATATATTATTACTAAATAAGAGTAAAAATATTGTTTTTATTTGGATGCGCGAAAACTTGTCAGCTTATAATATATTTCTAACTACGCGAACAACCGATAAATCGCGTTGAACGGAAGTAAATTGCGGCATCCGCCGATGAAAACAGCGATAGCCGAAGCCGCCGCTCTATTACGTATAATCCAGGATTTAAAGTCAAGACGATGGATCGAGATGGATTAGAAACTCGAAGTAATAGATGCCGAACGAATCGTTGAAGAAGAGACGCGCGGTTAAAGCGGATCAAGTTGAATTTTCGATTTGTTTCGCGTTCGCAGTTTTAATTATTGTTTATTTTTTTCCTCATGTCTTTAAAACAAGTTTATTTCCTGTTACGTGTAAACAGTTTTGTATTATAAAATTATTATTTTTTAATTGTTGTATACATCCAAATAACATTGCATTTTAAACACGTTATATTTAATAGATATTTAATTAAAATTAGTATTAAAGTACTCATTTTGTGTGTATGTCTGTGTAGAATATATTCTATGCTACGATCTTTTTAAAGTGTTTGCTTTAAAGCACAAATACTGTTTTGTTTCTTTCTCTTATATCATGTATTCTCATCTCTACTTATCGTTGAATTACGAATCGCAGCTAGCGAGGACTGCTTTAAATCATCCCTTTCTCATTATCATTTCAAATAGGTCGCGATTAACGCGAATTAATTATCTACGATAGCAATATTCCGTCTCCGAAGCGATCCGACATGCTGCTGCTAAACGTTCGTTCAATAAGGAAAAAAACTTGATCTCGAGATATACTCCCTATTCCAATATTGAAGAAAAAATCGACTAATTCTCTACTGCAACGTCGGCTACAAAGAGAGTGCGAATTAATTCGTTGGAGTAGATTGCAACGCTCTCTTTGCAAATGAAAAGCGCTGTCGAAACATTGTAGAACGGCGGATTCTATGTATGCATGATAACAACAAATCAAATCATTCTTGAAAGCATTTTTTATTTTTGTTTTAATTTTATTTGTTTCTAAAGAGTGCGTGAAAAATAGGAGTTTTTAAAGTAAAACTTTACCCGAATATAATATAATATTTTAGTCGTTGTAAACTTTTTATAAAGTAAGTTTTAATGATTTAATATGTTACATAACATGCAAAATATTCGTTTTAACGAAGACTGAAAAATTCTTATTGTTAATCTTCTTATTAAAATTGAAATATATATCTCTCGTAAATAGATGTAGAGATAATTGCTGATAAAACGATATATATTGCATAATTGCTAGTTATAAAAAAGGAAGCTAAATTTTATGCTGATTGTAAGCATATAACCCGAATATATATGAGTTGCATCATTCAGTCTTGCGTATCCGTAGCCGATTATCGTGCACACGAGCACAACAAACGTGAATGAAAACAATCGAAATGTAAAATAGCGAATGTCAAACTCAAAAAGATAAGGGAGAGTAAAAGCACGCGCGCACGAGTGATGATTTCGATATGCGGTTGTTTATAAGCATCACAATCGAGAACGAGGCGTTGATTGTACCGGACTGTTAATCGAACACTTTTTGAAAACTATTTGCGCATTTCCTCGCACGAGACTGCACGGGAATTTTTTCGATCTCCACAAATAGCTGACAGAGAAAACTCTCGGTGCCACTTGTCTCACGTGTGAATTCGGGTTAGAGATATTTTTTCGCGATTTGTTTTTGCGAAAAACAATAATTGAAGAAATCGATTGAAGAGAGTGATCTCGGTAATTTTCAGCATTACAAGGCGAAATGATTCGGTTTTTGAAATATGTTCAAGAAGATGTTTAATTACATGCATTGTTTTTATATAAAGTAGTTTCAAAAAGAAACTTACGTTCTAATCGAAAATTGAAGTCCACTTTTGTTTTGGAGCGATTGCAAAGTCACGAACTGAAAGCGACATGCAGTTTTTCTGACATCGATTTAGTTAAAATTAGGTACATTTTCTAATTTAAAAAAGCATGAAGCAACGCGACGAAACGAAAAAAAAAAAAAAAAAGAAAAAAGAAGAGAGCCGACGACACGCAGGAAAAACGTCGAGATATTGATCGAAAAAGTATTACCTTTGCTACGTGACGCGCAACGTAAAGACTACATTTGGTCGAAGAAATTTTCGAGTACCTAATGTACAATCTAAATGTACGTTTGTTTATACGTACTGTAAGAGCTCTAATATATTCTATAACGTAAGATAAGCACATGCATACTCGGCGAGAAAAAGAGAGCGGCAAATAGAATTGTTTCTTACCTTTACTCGGTTATATCACGGATCTCAAGAAATTATTGAGCTGCCTACATGCACGAGAGAAAAAGGAAGACCAGAGACGCGATTGAACATTCTGTCAGATATTTCTTGCCGTCACGAATAATAAGCAGCTCTTTGAATAAGGAAAAACATCATCTTGCGATGAATATTTGAAAAATGCAATTTATTTTTTTTTTTAGCAAAGAAGAAAGACGTTTTGACATATGAAATGTATTTTTAAAGATTATATGTTAAAATTAGAAATAGTTTTATATAATGTAGAGAAAAATTACTATAGCGATAATGTAATAAAAAATAATGTTCATTTAACTCTGGATTTTGATGAAAAAGATAAAAAACAAAAGTTTGCGCGATTATTTTCTACAGTTTGGAATAATTTGGGAGCAAAAAAGATTGAATGTGCCACGTAGTTTCTTACATATTCGTATAGTATACATATCTATATCTCTTTCATTCTTTTGTAATTAAACGGTTGCAGCAAACAATGATTATTGCTGGGTACGTTTAATGTGCATGACAATGCAGTTATTAGTTTATCGATATGTATATGTTCCTCACTTCGCGCGCCGTCGAAAAAGTATCACGCAAATGACGAGAAGATCACGCTTCGGGAAATCAACTCTTAATTGGACTACGTGCTCGCTTTAAAAAAAAAACCGAGTTTTATCCGTTTTTATCTTTAAGCCGAGAACGTTTGCGCCATGAATGCCGGACATTTTAGATATAGATGTGCAAATGCGTGTGCGCAAATGAGTCTGCATAGTAGATATGTTCATTTACTTTGATAGAAAAAAAGAAATGAGAAATACAGTAAAAAAGTGTACATGTTACAGATTTCTTATTGTTACACTACATTTTTTTTCTTAACAAAAAAAAAGAGAACTAATTTTGATCGTGGCATTAACCTCGAATTATAATTTTGTTTTGCAGCGTGGATCGGGACCGGCTTCGAGAGAAGGACCGACAAGCTCGTGCGGCGATGTCGGTTCAAGCAGAACAAGCGGTTGCAGGAGGTTCTGATTCAAGACATCATCATAATCATATGAACACGCATGCACATTCTAGCGTGCCGAACTTATTCTCCCGTCCGCCAGTTAGGGTAAGTAAAACATTTTGCACTCTTTATTCAAAATCTCTGTTAAAAAATATAAGAGAAAATAGATAAAATTATTGGTGATTTTAGATAGTGTAGTTTTGTACGTGATAGTAGTATTAAAGTTTAACAAGAGACGTGTCTTGATGCCTTTTGTGTAAAAATGAATAATGAAATGAAAATATTGATTTATTTAAAGACGGAATATAGTGGTATTTTTATTCTCTGATTTTGTTTCTAAAGTATTTAGGTATCTGAACTAACATTCCGTCGTGATAAAATATTTTCGCTAATGGAAACATGTGTCACTCTGTCCACATTTATTTCCAATGAACATTCTTTTAAAGATAACCTCGTATTTCGTTAAATTGACACATACGAATATTTCGTGGTTTTTTTATTTCATTTAGTGACTTCATTTTTAATATCATTTATCAAAAATGTGTTTGCACTGAAAAATAAGGATAGTGCCTATCGATTAATCTTTGCCGCGCACGATTACTCGCCTCTGTACATTTTGCGTTGTCACACCGCGGTTTTAGAATAAACAGAAATCTTTCTTTTTTTGTTGAATGTAGTAAGCGCGATTTGATTTGCATGGTGTTCGCGGTCTTAAAGTTGCAAACACTAATTAACGAGCGAAAAAAAAAACGTGAAAATTGAGCCAACATCTATTTCTTATCGCTCGTCATTTTTATTCAAACAGAATGTTGACTTAGCGTTGTCTGATCGCTTAATGGATTTCTCTCTTGCGTTTATTTCGCTTCTTTTTGCTTTTGTATAAGTTAAGTAAGTAGTGAAGAGCACTTACGTCACATAGATTCAATCAATGTTAACTGTATCACTTTTCGCTCTCTGTCTTCAATTTGTGTATAGATACATCATAATCGCTGTGCTTAGCAAATACTTTGCCTATTTCTTTAGCGATCACTTGCAATTGTGACCACTAGATTTTCTGAATCAAACTTTTATTCGAATTTATCCGGAAGTATCCGTAATTGTAATTCAAAATATCTGAACAATAAAACGTCAAATCTAGATCTGTAATGTATGCATGTAAAATCAGCACTCTAACAATATAATTCTACAGGTCTTATTAGAATTATTTCAATTTATTTTAAAGATCAGGTCGAGAAACAAAATAAAAAATGCAATCACTTTCAAGCACACGGCCAAAGTGCGATTATGTTGATCTGTTTCAAAATAAAACGAGAATCTAATAAAAATACGTATGGAGTGCTCATTTTTACGCTTACGTATGTGCAATTGTGGGTATTAAACTGTGTGCCTCAATGGGGCTACTTTTGAAGACATCTGTTTTGTCTTCTTCGAACTTTGTCTTCATATTTTTTTTGTTCGTCGAGTGTTGGTACAAGATTTCTCACTTTTCTCAAGGATCTACAATTCTTAAAGCTTACCAGCTTCGAATCCAACTTGACCAATCGCGGCGTGTATCCTAAAGGTCTGTAGGGAAGCCTCATACCATTACGGCGAAGTCAAGAACTCCTTGAATCTTTTTCGCTGCTCGTAAATGATCTTCATATTATTCATCAATTTTGAAGTTTTCATGTTTTATAAATTTAGTAATTATAAATTAAATCTGTCAGAATGACGTAAAACTTATCTACATTGCCTTATAAGTCTTTATTATATGCTTCATTCATATTTATGATTTTATATTCCGCACGTTTTCATATTTATGTCATAGAATTTGCAATTGCGTGTAAATTTGTCGGGCAATCAAATAAATAGAACAAAATTAGCTTCTAAATATTGTTACTTTGAAGAGAGACATGTCCGTTTCTTCGAGGAGAGAAACGCAGTCAATTTCTACAACACATATCGCACACACGGCTCTCCTAACAACCATAACTGTACAACCGCGCGTTAGTAACCGTACGATGAGTCGCAAAGCCGCTCGACGTCTTCGTCACCCAAGCATAACATAAAGATAGAAACGGGAAGTTCGCGAAAGAAGCGAAAGAGAGAAAGAGCGATTGATAGAGAGGTAAAGAAAAGGAAAGCGAACTGAAAAGAAAGAAATGTGTAGGAAGTAAGAAAATGGCGCCGCAGCGATTTCTTACGGTTCGATCAGCTTTTATGATTTTGTTTTTGTCTTTCTCCATTTTCTTTTCAATGCGAAGCTGGCAGCGCCGCGAGCAGAAAAGCAGATTCCGCGACTTTTCTGCGACGCGTCACGTAGTCCGCGTCTTCAGAATATCGTGCCCAGATAGCGTTCGTCGTCGCGCTCTCTCAATACCGTCAAACGTAACGTGGTACATAATGCGTCACACAAAAACGACGTAAAATATCAGCTGCAATCTGCGCGATTATTTGCTCCGTATGATGTGAATGTATGTATACGTGAGAAAATCTTTATGAACGTGCGACGTTTGACCTCATTAATGCGAAAATACGATATTTAGAATAATAAAAATATGATATTTATATAATAAAAAAAGAAAAAAAACAGTTGATCTAAATAACACGAAAACCCAAGAGATACTTAAAAGATGATCAAAATATTTGGAAAGCTATTTTTGAAAGAAGTTAATATTTATGCAAAGTTTTAATGATCTAATTATAAGCAAGTTTTATCATTTATATGCAAAATATATGCACCATATGTTGATATTATAACAGAAGGAAGAGCGATGTGTACTAATATTAAAAAAAAAAAAATAATAATATATTTCAATTTTTGCGTTATTTTTTTTAATTAACGCTTTATCTAAGAGTCGGAAGCTGTTATGTTTTTCATGCTGTTATATTCTTACGCGTATAGGAGATCGTTTTTTCAGTTATCTGTCATGAAAATTCCCTCGAGTACGCGCGCGGGATGGTTTATCGTGTTCCAACTTACGATGTTTAAACTTCGCTGAGATTAAAGCTTACTTAGTTGGGAGATTACTCGGTCCGATAAAGCAGTGCTCGATCGACCACGGAGAGACGCTATCAGTTGTAGTTGTGCCAACAAAGTCGAAAACTAAGCACCTCTAATAGCGACATTAACTGATAAACATGTGGTTTATCTTTTACTGTCGCAACAGACGATAATCGTCAAGTTATATAAAATATAGTCAATATCAATAAAGTATTGTCACTAATAAAAACTCGACACATATTAATTAAAAGTATGAGAAAGAGATTGTGTGTTTTTTTATCTGAAATCGAAACTTAAAAAGGACTTTGTATGAGTTGTAATCGCCAATTCCCATACGATAAACATTTGTCGCAAAATAGGATTACGGAGCTTGGTCGGAATCTCACGGATGAAATTCATTGCTTGCGAGTTCTGACGCTAAAATAAAGATGCTGCGTACGTGTGGCAAAAACGTTATTGCGCGAGAAGTTTGACGTTGTTACATCGCACGGTGGATGGCGTTAAGCAGAGACAAGATTTTTATTATCGAGATTAACGGGCGCGCATGAATAGATAAATAGTTAGATAAATTGTGATATAGCTTCGTGTGTATTAATCGCGATGTATGGTTCATATGTAACATAATTATCGGATCTGCTTGCACTCAAATCTCTCTGCTCAAAAATACTTTCTGAACGACTTAAATACATAAATAAAGAGAATTTTAAATTATACGGAGCATTTTGGAGAAAAAAGTAAGAACGTTAACGACTTATGTGATGTATCATACCTAGGAAAAACACGTTATTTTCACGTTGTTTACGTATATCATAACGCTGCGTAAGCTTCGAACAACAACCTCGTTTTTATCAACAAATTTTATTTTATTTCTGCCGTAGACATTATTGGTCAAGAACCGTTTTTTACATACTCGCGGATGTCAGTGCGCGCGCGATAAAGTTATTTGTTATTCTTTCGCGAGAGGAACGCGACTCACAACAACGATACAACACAAGCGCGTTTTATTCCTTTGTACGGCAAAGAAGAGAAAACGCCTTCTCGTTCTTGCGGCTTTTCCATCCTTTTCTTTCGCATAGAAAACGCGTTCAAACGAAGAAAACCACCGGATTGAAGCGTTTCTCTTTCTCCGTTACTTTTTCAAGCTACTATACTACAGTAAACGAGAAACATTACTTTCTTATTACATGACAGAAAGAGAGAGAGAGAAGAAGACGTCGCTTTAGCCTGTATTTATAAAATATAAGAATGAAAGATATGTACTAAAAAAATTCCTAGTGTATCATGTCAGTAAAAAAATTACTTTTTATTTACTTACTTAAATAATTCGTATTGTTAATATATTAAACCTTAACCTTTTTCTAGTTTACAGATGTTATTGATCACTTTTGAATTACGGATAATTACACGTAACTGTGTTAATCTAGTTTCAGTTGAATCTGCTACTCATACATCAACTACAATTGAAATTAACCGCGAGCGTAAAAATTATGTAATTATTCTATAATAGATAAGAAATTCGTAGGAATATTTTTTCTGAATCAGTCAACTTTCTCTTCGTGCGCTCATAAGAAAATTGAATTTACTTAAGGAAGAAAATTCAATCAAGCGGACACACGGCGAGTCTCTCGAAATAGCGACTGCTAAAAGCCGGTTCATCGGAAAACCGCCTTCAATTCCGCGAACCCGTGCCACTTTTCACTCACTAGTCGATATTAAACCGGAATAATCGGTAATCGGGTGTTAAAATGCTAAACCGGATGCAAATTTATGAAAATGTAACGACGTTGCAAAATTGAGAAATCACTGCTTAGAGAAGAAAGTCCGCAAAAAAATGGCTGTAGAAAAGAATATCGAATATTAAAATAAAGTATGCATAATTACACACACGTAATTTAGAAATTGAGATAACGGATTTATTTATGATTAATGTTATCATTGAAGTTAAAGTGGAAGACAGTTTAACTTTAGAACACGAACATAGATTCCACGTACTCCCGTAAATTTTGAATTGTTATAATTTTCTTAGTTTTCAACGGATTTGAACGTTTAAAAAAAATGTTTTTTAAAATGTATACTTTTACTTCATTGTACTATAAGAAATGCATTTTAAATAAATGAAAAATTTTCTTTCATGATTTTTCAAAAAACTAAAAACGTATCTAAAAATAACTTCAAACGATTTTGTCATATTATATTTACATATGTTAAATTTTAAAAGGAAAAAATAGTGCTGTAGTTTGGTTTCTCAAAAAGTATATTTATTTTGAAGAATGAAAATCGATAATTTTGTAAGTCCGTTTTTTCAATTATTTTTGTAATTTTTCTAGGATATTGAAAAGTGTAAATAAAAATAACAAAGAATAGACATATATATTATAAAAACACGTTTACTTATTAATAATTACAAAAAAGATGCTTTCTTGCTTTGCGAAAAAAACTTACTTTATTGAGTAAAAACAAATATTTACGTAAAAATATTTAAAATGTCACTTTCTCAAACAGTACTGTGTTTACTTACAAGAAAATACAGCCACAAGTCCGAAATTTTGTACCAAATAAACTTTTGCACTAACTGCAAAAAAACTTCAACATGCACGTGTTCTGGCAAACTCACCGCCGAAATTGAAATGCGTACAGCTCAGTTAATCCGGAGCTCCTGACACCGACAATTATGCAAGACTTCAACTTAAAGCTCAAACATTTTTCTTTTTTGTACCGGATTTCAGATGCCGCTACATAAAAAATTACAGAGATAAAAATATCAGCGATCTCCCAGATCTACGTGCGTGTTCTTTAGGGTTAAGAAGTTGTGTTAATAAATTATAATTATCACGTAATCTCTTCTGACAAGATTCGAATTTTTTTTAATAAAGATTCTACGATGTACAAAATTACATCGTAGAAAAAATGATCTCTTTTCTAAAGTGAAGTGTTTGTCATCTTTTGACAAAGTGCCGATATTTTAATGCGCAATACAACGCGAGATTATAATGGCACATCACAGCGATTTACATTTATAAAATACGAGCGCGTCATAAGAATAAATATCTCATAAAAGCGCCTACGCGGCTAAAATCGCCTCATATATATGTACACTTACGTATGTATATTATATATGTATAATACAGATACGTACATATATGTATGTAAATATGTCTCCATTATGTCAGTCTTTCGCCGTGGCATCGCATATGCTTTTGCTAAACGCATCAGAACTGAAGAGAGCAAAGAAAATATACGAGGATTCGCCGAGCTGCAACATATCGGAGAAAATATCCTTTATTTTAACAGGAAAAACAACGGAGAGAAAGATTTTTGTTCGTATCCTGTTGGATGTAGAGCAAGTCTACATATTTGACTTTGTGTTCAGGTGAAGCCGCAGAAGAAGTAAAAAAAGAAAAGTTGAGAATAATAAGAAATATTTTGAAAGCCGGAATTTTCGACGATGAACATCCAACGCAAACTATATGCAGTTCGATACACCGCCGCGAGTGATCTCTCGAATTTTTCCTATAGTCATTTATGTTATTTTGTGTGTGTGTGTGTGTGTGTGTGTCATTAACTAAATCCTGTCGGGGGGTTATTTTTACAAAAAAAAAAACTAAAAATAGTTTTATTTGAAGGCTCTATTGTTAATAATAATTAAAAGCGCGACACGTGTTTGTGAAAGCACGCTTGTGTGTTTAATTCACGTGTGTTTGATTACATGGTTTTGGCAATAAAATCGTGTAGTATATTCAGGCAAATTAGAGAACTTTACGATTTAATCAAGATTTTATTTTTGCTTATTTTCAAAATAGTTTTTCAATAATTTGTATCTATGTATGTAGATGATACATCTATCTACAACTTTTACACGCAACAAAAAACTTTTTTAATGTGATATTTAATATAAGATTGAAAAACTAATTGCAAAAATGTTATTTTCTAATTTGTTAAAGTCTATTGAGGTAAAACGCTCGTGATATTTATTTTGCTTTAGATAATATGTTTGTGTTTCTCTGTCTTCTATCTCTGTATTCTATTGTCTCTTCGCAAAACATATACATTTGTATGTGTAACTCTATTCACGGTCAGAAAATGTTACGCCACTCTATCTTTACTGCCTGAAAATAGCAACATTCCGACTGACTAACGCACGATTTAACGAATTCCGTTTCTTGTCGTTAAAATCTCGATTAACGGTGAAAAGTATCGCGCGTGTTATTAATACACTGTAGATGAATGTCATTGTCGTACACTCTCGTGCAGACAATCGCGCGTATTATTAATTAAACACCCCGTGGTCATAATCTTGCTTTTAAAGCGCGCGATGGTAATTAAACACGTTCTCAGAACGAATTGTAATAAATTACGACAGAAATTGTACCATCACACAAGTTTGTACTATCATAATTATTATTCTTTCAAAACATTACAATTATTAACGTAACGATCGTAGAATAAATACAATGTTGCATTCTGCATAATCGTATTTGTTTCTATTCTGTGAAATATCGCTTTCAGCTACATATGCGTTTGCGATAAGCTCGTGTATCGTATATGATACCGATGCGGAGATTATGCAATCCGTTTTGCTCGATTTTAATGACCATATGTACATCGAGCGTGCGTGATGACGGCGACGGCGACGATGACGATGCTCAACAGCAACGATGGCAAACAACGATCATTTCCCGTTCACTCACGTATTGGCAGTCGGGGAAATTCATTAGGGCTTTCTGCTCTTGCGCGATAATCAATCGATCGATCGTTAATGCTCTTATGTGAATTATCTGGCTCTAGTTGTTACATAAAATATGTAAACGCATAAACTTGTTTTATTTGCAGATACGGAACTAACACTTGTCGAATAATTTTTAACTGATTTGTTTCTAAGAATTTTCGACGAGTACTTATAGTATTTGAAGAATACTTCTGAGCGCGCTTGTGTATTAACTCTATTGAACAAAATTAAATTAATCTATATAATAAAATATGTTTTGAAAATCCTATAAAAACAAATACGAAAAAAAGAGACTAGCTTTACACATATGCGTTAGCGATGCACGACGCGGCAGTCAGTCATATAAAATCGGCGTCAGTGCGGCGAACATGTTGAGCAATCACACTTCTGTTTGTGCGCGCGCGTCGTTTTCGTTTTGCTGGGAAAGCGCGCATGCGTGCGTTAAAGCAGACAGATTTTGAACGCGCATTGTCCATTAATTTTGAAGCTGTAGTTTGTGTGAGTAAAATCCGTCTCTTGCAATTATCCAAACGCGGTGAGTTAAGTCGCGGGCTTTTGCGCTAAGCGGAAAGCGAAGCCTGTGATTTGTAGGTCGTTTGATCGCATTATACTAGCCTCGTGGTTTACGTAATCCTTGACGTACGTGTCGCGTATACGCGCGTGCATCTGTTTGCCGCATCGTCACACACGTATATGAACCTTTTGCGCGCGCGGTGCCCAGTTTTCAGTTTATAGATACGCGATTGTACGCGCGAGGATTATGTGGCTGACTGTGTTTGTGTGTGTGTGTTCCACACAGCACTATTCCGACGAGCACGAATATGCGCCTATATGTGAACACTAGATTATAGATCGAATAGATCTGCGGACATTCTCTCTATTTCTCGCGCTCGTTTTATACGTACACAAATCGATGATACATCGGCGCGCGCGTATATATGTGTAAGTATCTTCGCCATGCTGTTTTCAGCCTCTCTCTCTCTCTCTCTCTCTCTTTCTCTTCGAAAAGCAACGCACAATAACAACTAAAATAAGACAAGGAGGAATAGACGTAGCATTATCACTGCATAATGAGGTAACTACAAGAAGCAATCAGCAATTAAGTGCAACTAAAGGATAAAAACAACTAAGCGATTCTATAAGTTTATTCTTCTTAGCTGCGTTTATACTTGGATTACAAATTTATTTACTCTTCGACAAATTAATTTTCTTGAAAAGTTCAGCGAGAGTATTTTATAAAAAACACACACACACACACACACAAATGACATGCACATCAAACAGATATAATAAATTAAAACGACTCATTTTCGAATGACGTGACTTCTATTAATATCTGGTAAAAGGAGAAGACACAAAAGAAACGCCAATAAAAGATAACAGAATTATGTGAGTTAACATGTATCGAGCAGAAAATGCATAAATATGAAAATACAAAATGTATGTAAAATATATAAGATGAGACAACATTCGGAGCTAAGTGGTAAATATTTGTGCGCATGTCAAACCAGGAAGCTTTTATGAATTCAGCGAAGATATATGTGCTTATACGACTGTATTATACATTAAAACCGCATCGCGAGCTTCTCGCGACAAGCTGTATTTCTCTTTTGCTCTCGCTGCTCGATCGAGCGTGCTGACGTCTCAAGGAGAAATCTCTTTATATTTTGTTAGCCGAGCGCGAACTCGCACTTTTTCAGTCTCGTCGTCAGCGTTTCAGACCGATTTTGCACAAAACGACATATCTTTTGTCTAAACATCTCTCAACAGAATTCATTTATTCAAACTTTTTTATCAAATACGTAAACGCTCAAGTCCACCACGCGTATATGCGATTTGCATGGGCACGCGTGTGACACACGCATTCTTGATCAATGACATACATAGGCAGCATAGCTGCCCAGAAAGTGCAATTTTGTTTAACAGCTTAACTCTACAAGTGACTGTATCAGTATAGTTAAAATTTACATAAAAATTTCAATCCAAAAGGCAGAAGTTTTAGACACGTGTGATATTTACGCGCGCGCGCGAGTACACACACACAAAATTCTTTATCGATAGTCAAGACTTTTTTGAAAAGCGCTACTATCTTTTTATTATAAATTCAGATTCGCTTGTAGTTAAAATCGAACAGAAAAGACATAACATCCAAACAAAAAAACAATTATGAGCGCTACTAGATTATTGACGAAACATCGTTATTATAAGTTCTCTTGAATTGTGTAATTATGTACATGCGAATGTGTATGTTGATCAAAAATTCACAGGCAACAAAATCATTTAAAAAACTTAATTTATGACGCGCGTACTCGTCGAGCGACACTTATTGCGCGAGCTACGTATATGAAAATAAATACCTGAGTCGAAATTTAGCGTCTACATTGAACTTCAATTCCTCTTTTTTGATGTAGGAGTAAGAAAGTAGATGCTTTGACGCTACAATATGTCCAAAATTTCTTTTTTTTCTATTAACAGTAGTTTTAAAGTAGGGTTTAATCCTCAGCTTAGGCTGCGCATTGCTCTGATAGGTTCAAAGTAGCATTTCGGCGTTGTATTTCGAATTATAGAAGATCAAGTTTTAAAAGAGGTAGTTCTATTCTAGGTTTTAATTCTATAAAGATAGGTTCGTACAGGCTGAAAGCACTAAAAAAGACGCAAATTTCGACTCGGGCGTGTTTGATAAGTATCGAATTTCAACATTGCAAAATCTAACGTGTCGCCGGCGCAAAATAAATACCGAAGAAAAGATATCCCGATAATATTAATTGTCTACGAAGTTAATTATATAATTCAACGTGATTTTCAATATCGTTGCTGCCGCGCACATTAAACTTATCAGTAGAAAAACCACGGCATTACGATTCGAAGAAAAACAAAATTACATTTTCGATATTGATATAATTGTTTCCGATATTTTGTGTACTTTCCTTTTTTTCGTTACATAAAATTGAGTTAATATAAATTAATATGTAATATTAAAAGTTTGGAATGATATACATATATAAGATGTATACACTCAATATGTATACATGCGATTGTTTAAAACTTTAACTGGCACGTGATAAACAGAAAGGAATATCTTTTCAACCAAGTTGGAGATTGCACGAAACATATAGATATTTAATATTTTTTTATGATCAGTTATATCGCGCGCATTATCACGAAGGTACAAACATCTCTCGTGCTTTCCTGAGACAACAGCGCGTTGAAAGGGATACGACTCGATCTTGCGGTCAGGTAGGTAGATTCGCGGTAAAGGAATAATCGTGTTTTCTTCTTAACCAAGAATTTCCCACGCAAGACGAACATAGGAAAAGAGAGAAAGGGAGAGAGGAATCATCTTCACGAACTTATCGCCTTCCTTGGGGATCCGATGATACTATCGGGGATTCCCGCTCGCGCGTTTACCTTACTTTTCTGTGTCTCACTCATTTGTCATTCGCCATTGTACGCTTGACAGAATCCTAAAGTTCTAGAAGAAACATATTTACTGTGGCAATTTATGACGCGAACAGGAGCGCCGGTAATAGGATCGTTCGGCTGAACGGAACGTTTCGATTTTCATACATAGCGCAGAAAATCAGTAGTATCTACAAAAAAAAACTTATCGATGACTTACCGTTTCTGACGAATTGTGGTGCCAAAAAACTTTTCTACGAACTGGCAAACGTGCAAAATAGAATACTCTTAAATTAATAATAAACACACATTTTCAAAAATATGTTTGCAGTTATTCTAGATACTAGCGCATTGCATTTTGTTTTTAATTCTTTTGTTTTATAATACGGCATATTTTAAGTTTGGAAAAGCAATCGATACGAGTAATTAAGACGCAAACGAGTCTGTTTTCATTGATTCGATTTCGCTTTATTATTACTATCGCGCATCACTTGATTATTATAGCATTGAATAAAGTAAATCATTATCCGTACATATTTAATTGCATATATATATATATATATATATGGAAAGTTTTATTGAAAATTAGCCGACTCTGCTGAGGAAAAATACGTGTTGTAATTGTGTGTTGCGATATTAATATTCCGCTTATATATACATATATATTTCTATTTTTCTTGCCTAGTCTGTGACATTGATCGCTCTAGTTTCAGATAGATATCAACGTATTTTCAAATACGTAAACGAAAGCGAGCGTTTTCCAGAATGTCAATTTGAATATACGAATAGATTATATACAGTAGATAGAATGTATGTATGGTATGTATATGTATGGTTTCGCGAGAATTCCGTTTGCGCGTTCGGCCAACTCTTTGGATTGTCTTTCTGATCGCATTTTAATAACCTTAATGTTCCACGAAAGGAAACTACAGATAAATTTCGGAAATGCGCGCATTCTCTTCTTGTTTTTTCTGCCTTTCTCTTCGTCGTGCAACTTTTAAGTTTTGAATTTTAACAACACATGGAAAAGGGAACGACAGAGAGTGAAAAAGGGAATGTAGTGCGTGCTCTCCGTGGCCATCTTTTTGCGCCTGTTTACATTATTCAGATCAATCTCGAGAAGAATATATCGAGTTGAATTTCAAGAGAATGAAGAAGCTCTGACGAGCGGCAGCTTCGCGCGATTGTTTTAAGGTCTCTTCTCACCTTATTCTTAAAGTCGTTCCAAATTTTGCGCGGCTTTTGCTCGCAAGATCGCATGTCTTTGTATCTTGCGAATTTACATTGCTCTTTCCACATCGAGTCTCGTCATCGTTCGTGTTTGATCTCTCACTCGGTAATTTCTCGTCTAATTATTGCTGTTGTGGACCTCTTTTCAACGTATGTACGTTTGGTTTTCGCAAATCCCTCAGAGTCTTGTATGTTTTTATATCGGAAGAGACTTGCATGAAATATAATTCAATCGCGCGAAGCTCGACATTCGTGTGGGTTGTTCCAGTCATCTTTTTCGGCACTCTAGAAAATTTAATTTCAAAATTGAGAAAGTTGAATTTAGTTTAATCTCACGTTCTTCTCTTAGAAGAAGTTATGAGAAGTTGAGAAATTTGATGTTAAAAAAAAGTAAAAGAATTAGGTATATAGGTTTTATTTCTTCATCCTTTCGGAAAACTTTTTATTATTCTGCGGGAATTTTTCGATCAATGACAAAATATATTATTTTCTGCTGCACAAAATCGGAGGTAAATGACGTAAACAAGTTAAATAATTGCATATCGTATCAATATTATTGTGATATATATCGCGTATTATAGCAAGTATCTTTTGACAACGGCTACAAAATCACGCGGCGGATTTTATAATTAATTAACCGCCGCGATGACATATATCAAGGCAAAGAGAGTGTTCATATTATTTTCACGCGTTATATTAATTGTTTAGATGAAAATGCACATTTTCGCCGCTTCGGTGACTGCGCGGTACAATAATTTTATGACGATTTAGTTGTGATATACAGCGGCGCGATATACAGCGACGATGATTTCCGTCATAAAGGTGCGTTATTTGAAGGACAGTCAATTATAAAACGCGCAACATAATTAATTAATTCGCTTTCCTTTTTCCCGATCTCTGCGCGACAAAAGCGTTTATCTGCGAAACACACTTTTCACGTGGAAATAATTCACGTGCTCTCGTTCTCGCAATAAACGCGCTAATTAAATGTACAAGCTTTGTTTGATTTACCGTATTACTACGTAAAATGTGTATGACATTTAAAATGCATATATTTACGAACATTAGCTCTATTTGATTGCGTATAATTGATTGCGGTTTCATACAATACAATTATTCATATACAACGTAACGGTTAATTGTACGCAGTACAATAACATTTGAAGGTTTTAGCCGTTCATTCACAAACTTCTCCAAAGTTTAGATGCGGCAAAACCAAAGAATAATATATTCGATAAAATCGATACACGTGACACATGAATTGACCTTGTTAAGTAAATATTATCCAAAAGTAAGCAATATGATAATTTCCTACTCGTATGTTATATCCTCACAATAACATTGTCGCGCGCGCAGCTTCGTGTTTAATATTGACAATAAAATAACTTATTCTAACCTCCCTCTCTCTCTCTCTCTCTCTCTCTGTCTGTCTGTCTGTCTCTGTTTATCTTTCTACTGCGTAAACAAAATTAATATTTATATAATAGATTTCAAGCTTTTTAGTGCAAGTTATTAACCTCTTTCTTCCCCTATCACACGTCTCTTCTTTTCTTTCGTTACATCCCGTTCTATTCTCTTATATTTCTTTCTCCCGATTTCTCTTCTTTATTTCATTTCCGCTTTAACCGCTCTGACTACGCCATGCCGAAGAGGAGAATGGGAGTTGCGCTCTTTCGGTGACTAAATATGCACACAGATACTAACGACCGGCGCCGACGTGTATGTACGCGCGCACGTACACATCCACGCTACGAGAGAGCAAACCTGGGTCTCTCATGGCGGAGTGGTATGACGGAATCAATATCGGTATGTGAGAGGGTGGGATAATGCGGCGGGTTGAAGAAAGAGTCGTAGGTAGTAAAAGTTAGAGCGAGAGAAAGACACGCGGAGAGAAAGACGACCAGAGTAGATGAAGTTCCCGAAAATGAGATAAAAAGAGTCAGATAGAGAGAAAGTCAAAGACTGCTGATGAAGAAGATAAACAATGGATCGGTAACCCGCGTTTAATAGTGATACACTGTCGAAAAATTACCCGGTAGTATATCAAATATGTACGTGTACGTCTGACGATTCTTTCTTTCTTTCTCTCTCTCTGTCTCTCTGTCTCTCTCTCTCTCTCCTAATTAAGTAATATTACATGCCATTTTTACAGTTAATTAATAACTTTTCTATTCAAACAAAATATTGAATACTGCTGAAAAGAACATATATGTATAAAATTATGACGACAAACGCTAAATAAAACATCGCAATTTGTGATTATTCGATGTTGAATAAAAAAGAAAAACATGAAGGCTTGATTAAATTTACATTATATGGTCTGATGTTTCTCACTTGCATATCTTCTCCATATCGAAGGTGCATCTCTCATTCTCTCTTGATATAAATACTGCCATCTGCCATATCCTGCTCTTTTTCCGCTCTTTTATTCTTCCGCCTTTGCAGATCGATTCGTGCTCTATTTACGTCGTATCCGCTCGTCTCTCCAAAATCGTGTAATCCTCGCCCCCGGCAGTGCGACAGGGGATGTGCGCTATCGAAAGATCAGTTAATTAATCGCATTTTCGGCACGAGTCCACCGAGTTCTAATTTAGCCGTAGCGACCGCTTAACCGTAACATCCGTCGTGATTTTGGATAATTTTCCTTCTTTCTCGTATGCTTTTGCATCTTTTTCACTCTCGGTCGCGAAATTTGTAGGTTTGCTCATTGTCGCACGCGATTATTTTTTTGTCTCGGCCGCTAAATATTTAAGCCAGAATCTGCTGTTGCATATCGATTGCAGTTTCAATCATGCTATTTTCTTCTTTGAAGCAGCGAGAGTTTTAGAACTTTTAATTGTTAAAATTAATATATACGCGTTTCTAATGTATTTTAATTTTAATTAATTTTTAATTATACCCTCTAGACCACACGCGCTGTATTAATTTTATGTATTTCACATAAATAATCTCAAACTCTACTTTTAAGGAATAAGTTATTTGATGTTAAAGTAATGGTTATATAACAAAGATAAAACTTTGAATTTTAAGTAGAACTAAATAAAACATTTTCTTCTCTCTGTTTTCCGAGTGTGTGGAATTTTTGCATCGGAATGAAACTTTCGACGTAATTCGTAACTCGACTTGTGCGCTTCGGCATTTAACTTTTTATTACGCAGCTTTAGCACTCTTGCATCTCGCAGATTCCGATATTCGATATAGCTGCAGCGCGCGCGCGAGAAACGTTTCTTTCGCGCGAGCGCTTACTCAGTTTTCTATCGGTTTTCAACTTGTCTCTCTTCGTCGACATTTTCCGCTATTCTTTGCTCTCTCCGGCCCATCGGCGATTGTATTAATTAAGTGATGTCGACTTTATGCCGAGCTTTCGATATGTCTATCTTTGCCAGTATCAACAGATACGAGAGATTCCGGCGAAACGGCATGAAACAGTCGGCACGTGCATCGTGTTGCATTGGCTCGGTGGCACGCATTCAAGATCTTAGTCGATGCATACCGAGAAAGTCAAGGCACTTGGCGGCGCAACGCGAAGAGACAGGAAAATGACGTTGTCTTTGCTATACGGCGCTCGAAACTCGCAAAAACGCGAAATAACACATCCAGTGAACATAACAAACTAATTTGACCGTTCAAATAAAACACGATGGACAATAAGTGTGATTTTGGTCAAGTTTTTTTTTTTAATAAAATACGATTCAGTAAGAAATTATGCAATTCGTCGAACACATATAGAAAGTTATAAGAATTTATTTATATAAAAATATGAATAGCACGTTAAATTATATATTAAATTATATAATTATATAGGATTTTTTCTTTTTTGTATAAATAAAAAAATAAGTAAGAAGAGATAAAGGGAACACACACACACACACACACACACACACACACACACACACACGTGCATATACAGCAACGCATCGTCGTTCTCACGTGAGTGCATGGCCTTTAGACTGCTCGTTATGCGTATTAATGTCGCTTTGACAATTGATACTTGACACTGGATGCACCGGTGATAATAGACATCAACATCTTCATCTTCTGCGTATAACGGTGCAGAGACGCATTGGCGACTCAGAAGAAAGAGGAACTCGTATTAAACTCTTTTAACGCGACCATTTACATGACATAATGAAAGCGTGTAAGCAAACCAAAAGTCGGTTTGCAGCAGTAGCGGCGTAGGAAATAATCGGAAATTAAGAGCAATAGTGTAATGATAATAAAGCGTCGTCTCATTTGAGATTGTAAGAATCTACGACGTTAAAAGCTGTCGAAGAGATTGTACACTTTGAGATATGTATGTTTTAATCCGACATGTATGAATGATATATCAGTATTGTAGAATAATAAGTTACAAAATATCGATTTTTTATCTAAATATTGTTTTTGTACATACATGCAACAAATTTTGAGATTTATGATAATGAAGATAAAGATAATTTCTATTTTATCTTTCAAAAAAAATTTTAAAAAACTTATTACGTGTTGATCAAAACAAACAAATTATTAAATAAACATCTCTGTCAATATGGTCGGAGATCCGATATCGGGATTTATTCGAAACAGTGTCATTGAACGATATCAGATTACTTTCGAGTATCACGTTTGATTGAATATTAGTATTGATAAAAAAATTATCGACAGAGTCAAACGTGGTGCGTTTTGTTATAAAATAGCCAAAGTGTTTGTTTTTTGTATTATTATTATTATTGTTGTTGTTGTTGTTGTTATTATTATTGTTATTATTATTATTTTGAACTCTGGTTTCGATCGATAGCAAAATGCCGGAAGAATGGCAACGGCGCAAAGGACACTAATGAATTATAGGAGAATAGAGGAAGGAAACTTCGGTCTATTAGTCTATCGGTTACGGAAATTGATTCTTATTACTTAACGTGCACATCACACAGGCGGAGAGCGCTCTCTCTCTTTCCTCGCTAATCTCCGCGCCATTAGGTAACTTCTTCACCGTGATGTCAATTGCGCATTTAACCGACCGCCTACACGACGCGTGCGCACGGCGCCGCTTCATTAAAATATATATTCCCAGAAGCGGTCAATTAATTATATTGATAACAAATTTCCTCCCTGTATGTATGGACAAATTTGCATAGTAGTACGTTAATTCCTGTCCGAAAAAAACTGTTCGCGCACGCTCGCGAAATATCGATCGTTCGCATTCTCTGAATTCGAGGGAAAAAGAAGAAGTAGAATGGAACGGGTGCACATCTATTTTCTCGAGATGAAATATTATAACGGCGAAGTGAATAAGAGATTAGAGAATAAATCGATTTTTTTTTGTTTTAATTGAAAACTCGTTCACATTGCCATTTGCTCGCAATTCGGTAGCGTTTTCATTCGCTTTAATTTACCGTTCGCTAACTTCATTGCGTTTCCACAACAATTATTATATTCTTGGGACGCGAGGATTATTGTATTCTTGTAACTTTTATCTTTGATTTTGCTCTGTTCGATTTTGCGCATCTGTGTGTTGCTGATCTAATGTGTATGCATGTATCTTGCGTGAAATGTTCGTGCAAATCTATCGCTGATAACATCGCATTGCATATCCGCGTGATCCCGATACTATTTTTATTACTTTTCTTTGAGCATCGTCAAGTCTTCTAAATTTTATGAACAGCAAAAAACATTTCATTTATTATCACGCATACTTTATTTGATACTTATTATTTATTAAAATATTATACGCTGAGTTTTTGTCTTTGTTATATGTCGTAGTTAAGAAAATAATAATATTTTCATTGCAATTCTCGAATGAGAGATTTGCAATAAATACATATACACACAGACCACGTGCATGATTGATTCTGATGTAATTTCGTCCATTGTTCTTCCTCGTCTTCGCTAGCGATAGGCGTCGGGAGGTTGCGCAAAAATGCGAGATTGCAAGAGATCGAGCTCATCCAACGTAAAAAGGAGAAAGGGAGGGGAATATCCAGAAAAGGGCAGACTCGGGGATGAAAGAAGATTCCGGAGTCGCGTCTGTGCGCGAACGGAGGGTGGTTGCAAAGAGATCCTGGTTGGGTGGCAGACGTTCAGGACGCGAGAGAATAAAGTGGATGCTGGGTGGTTAAGGGAGTGGAAAAAGGACGAAGAATGCGCGCTGCCGTGAGATCGTCGCAAACTGCAGATTCGAAGCAGTCAGAAAAAAAAGATACGGCTCGCTCTGAGACGCAAGAAAATTGGAGAAGAAGAATAATCACCGCGACTGAGTGGAACATTATATAGATAGCAAACGCTAACCAGTCCATACTATAGTGCGAAAAAACTTATCTTACTTATCAGAAAAGTAACGAACAAATAGATCGAAATATATTTAAGTATATGCTTTGGAGAGATCGCGAATCGGTTTGCTCTTCAATCTAGAAATTACATAAATCACTTGAAACCATCTATGACTACTCTACTATTACATATATATAGGTACACGATATATTTGTGACACGCCATATGTTATCTTAGTTGTCGTTGTTGTCGCATTATCCTTCGCAACGATGCGCTACCTCGACCTTGTAACGTGATCGGGCGCGTAGTTAAAGTCACGGTCTCTCCATGTAGAGAGTGACGATAGCTTGCACTACTTTGGTAGCGAATGTACGACGGCGTTATGATGAGTGGGCCGTTTGTCTCACTACTCGACCGTGATTATCTAACCTCTCACGGAATATTTTTTGCGTTTTACCTTCGACGTTCGCGGTGATTTATCGCCACCGAGCGATACATACGAGATACAGCCAGTCAACCAAGTCTGTACGTTTCTCTCTTATACTCGGATTCTTTACAGCTTGTAAATACATGTGTCTGTAATTCCGTTCCAGCGTATTACATCGACACCGTAATGTACAGATGCAACGAGAGATTTTTTTTGTTTATTACAAAGGTCGAGGTGATTTCTATATCTAAAATCATTACGAAATTTCGAAGTTTGTTGAACCGACACCTTAGACGATGCCATCTCGGAGATGGAAGAAATTAAAATAACAAATACTTAACTTCACAAATAATACACAATAATTTTTTAAAGATTTGTATTTTGCTTGAAACAAGATATCAATCCACGATATAATTTTCGAGTTACATTTTTTGTTGTTGTTGATTTTAAGCACGTATAATATTGTGCCAATATGGATCACTTTACAGGTGTTATCGTGCGAAAATCGTGATAGAGTACGATTCGTTTCAGACGCTCACGCGTTTTAAGCGTCAGTCCTTTGTTGTTCTTTAAATGTAAAAGAAAGAAAGATAAGCTGACGTTCAAAGCGCGTAAGCGTCCGAAACGAACGCATTTTTATGTTAGTTTTGCATTGCTGATAGCAATGCATCATTCTTTGAGCTTAGTCTGGGACAGCTGTTATTTCTCAATTTTTTAATTTGTTAGACTTAATTGGTCGAAGTGTGTATTTGTGTGTAGCAATCTGCGTGAACGCATGAAATGTTTGCGGACCTTGTGACGGCAGCAAAGTTATAAATTAATTAGTGACGCGAGAGATCGCGCGGAGATGTTAAGCCGTTATGGATGTCTTGACGAGACATCTTCTCACTCTGCTCAAAACAACTCGCGCGACAACACTTTACGGTGCTCGGGTAGAGAGAGAGAAAGTGAGTGAGGTAACTTAGCCTTGACAAGCCGAGAAATCTGTCAGACGACGACGGTGCGGCTTGTAGAAACATCGTTAGGAGGCAAAGTTGTAAATTAATTGGAGTGCGTGCAGCTTCCGTGTCCACGATTTCCAAGGAAAACGACCATAAAATAACTACGTCACCTATATCAAACTGATGGACAACTGAAAGGAATATTGCCGATAGTGAATTGTGTAATTTAATGGAAACAAAACAACGAATCAGTAGTGTACTTATTAGTTGTATTTTAACGCTTTATATTTAACAGTATTAATTACTATATTTGTTATTATATTTGTTTATTTCTTATATCTTATAAGATAATTATTTGATTTCTTTTGTTTTAAAAAGATGTGCACGCACGATGAAACTTGCAAATATGTACTTATTACCATTTCGATATCATAATATGTCGAATGTAGATGTTCAAGCAATATGAACAGTTGTCAGAGATAGGATGTCAATCGTCAATAAACAGCCCCGAGGCGTTTTGATTAGATTTTCTTTTTCCTCGATTTTCTTCGTTTTTCCTAGTGTTCCTTCGGGACTTGTCTGTAAAAGCATTGTTCCACTGAGGCGAGTCAGGTAATATTTCCAAACCCTTTGATGGCCGTCGTTGTCACATAGTTTATTTATAAACGTCGAACTATTCCTGTGGCAGACACTCTGCATTTAATGTTTATGTTGCATCAACGAGCAGTTTTTGCTGACAAATTTACACAATTAAGGTTAGACATTTCATTAGAAGTATGATGAAGTATTTTTTTCCAAATTTATATCTCCGATGATATTCAATTCTTCCACGAATGTTTATATCTACGCTCTTATCAAATTCAACCATAAAAACGGACAAAGAAGAAGTTGAGTTGCACGAATATTGAACAATTCAGCTCAACGACGCGAGAAAAGAAGGCTTTACGCCATTTACTATATATATATATATATGTGTGTGTGTGTGTGTGTGTGTGTATAGTCAATATATGCGCCCCGTGTGTGTGTGTAACAAAAATAAAAGAAATAAAGTATAATAAAATATGTAGAAATATACGCGTCTGAAGTATATACGCAGTAGTTTATTCTACTAAGCTCCACAAATATTTTTTATCTGATAGAAACTGTATAACATTTTTCACGATTATGTGATGCCAGTGAGTAGCTTCGGGCTTTGTCGAGTTTCTTTAGAAATAAGAAGCTTAACTTGCCTTAGCGGATGCGAATATATCCAGGTTTTTCCAAGCTTTTCCTCTTAGCGAGAAACTGCACCCACTGGTTATTCATGCCGCAACAAAGCGCATTGTGTCGCAATGGGATCTTTATCGGTACTCGCAGACATCAGCTGCTTTATATATCTGAATAGTGTTCAAACAGTACATACTTATTCATTTTGATTGTAGCAATTATAATCACTGAAAAAAAGCAGTCAGTGTACTTATATATGCGTGATTCTACATGAGAGAGAGAGAGAGAGAGAGAGAGAGAGAGAGAGAGAAACTATTCTACTTTCTCTCTCTCTCTTTCTCTCTCTCTCTCTCTATCTATCTATAGTTTTTGTCATTTGAATCAGTTTCTATTATTAGTTTGTACAATACAAAATTTCAACACTACTGTTTTATTACTTTTTGTCTTTATTATATTGTACCGAGAAGGTGCAATATAATGTCAAAATCTCGAGAATACACACAGTTTTTTTTTAAAGAAGCTTTCATAAAAAACGACAAAGCGGTGGTTGCGCGTAATTTTTGCGCGTCGAAACATCTCGCTAAAATACTCATATCGCACGCAACGAATTTCGAACGCGCGCTCGATGAGTCGCGTCGCACGTCAGTTAAGTGGATCAAAGCTCGGTCGGACGTCCGCGCCCGATCAGAGTCGCGACGCACCAATCGCTTTCATCCATTTACGTCGCGAGTTCGTAGTTCGTACAGACTCATAAATACCGCACAACCGCGTGTGACAGCCGCGCGTTTTTGCGTGCAGATACCATGACGTCGATATTTGTCCGCAATCACTGTATATGTACCTAAAATAGCGCATATATACAAAAAGATATAATGTTCATCGGCGAATACGTTTGAGATCCGAAATTACATCGCTATCTTAGCTGTTTGCGATTTTTTACTTTTAAAAGTATTTCTTTATGATTAAAATGTTAAGTACCTATGTCGGAGAACGTTAAAAACTCAGACATTTCTTCTAAAATTTTTAAACATGTTTCCTTCGATGAAGTTATCGTCTTTTGTACTTTTTGCTCATATATATGCTATTTGAATTTTTATTTCTTATTGTACAATTTGTCAGCTGTTACATTAAAAAGAACTTTTGTGGAATTCCATGACAAAAAATCATTTCCACTTCATACACTCGAGCTTAGTACATGATTCTAGTCGGTAAGCCGGAGCGAGTTTATCGATTTCTTTCGCACACTACTCGGCGGCGAGCATCGTCGGTGATATCATCTTTCGTAATATGGCGGTTGCGTTTGCGCGCTATAATTACAAGCGTTTTACGACGCTTTCGCCGATACGTTGGGTACGCGCTTTATTATAACTTACAAGTTGTACGTGTTGTACACTTGTGTGTAACACGTGAAGCATTACTCGTCAGACAGAATGGCGGGGGCTGACTGACTGGCTGACTGCTTGAAGGCGAAGAGGCTGGACGAGGTTTGAGCGAGGTCAGGGAGGATAAGAAGTTCTTGACCTGGTCACCTACGCTACGTTTCTCTTTCACTTCTCTCTCTCTCTCTCTCTCTCTTTTTTTCTCTCTTACTCACTTACTCACTCACTCACTCACTCACTCACTCACTCACTCTCACTTTCACTCTCTCTCTCGCTCGCTCGCACTTACGCTATCGCAAACTTCATGGGTGGATATTTTGAGACTTAATTAGCAAGACACATCGATGTCCTGTCTTTGGAAAAAATATTTATTACGCTACTGTGTAGAATGATTTAAAAAACATAAAAGTCAATCCCTTGACTACATCTATAGGTATATTATATTGTATAAAAAAAAATCATTATTGTGTTTTTTAACATTTAGTTCGTTTTTCTGATTTTCGAAAATTATGACTACTTTTTATTTGTTTTTATATTAGATCTTGTTTATATTTTCAACTTTTGACAAGATTATATTGTCGCGTTATTTTTTTTTTTTTTTTTTTTTTATTGATGTGACAATTTTTATCGTTTTATCTGCGGCGCAAACTGAGAAGAATTATGGCACATAATATTTAACGGTAACAGTCTTTTCTCGTCTCGCACTACTATAATATAATCAGCGCTAACAATCATTCTCAACTATATCATTATCTCCATCGGCGCTATTACTGTGCAAGCATGCACAAGAATTCCGAATAGACTGCTTTCCGAAATTTCGACTCGAACGCATTCATCGAGGGCACCCTTCATTACAAGGGCGATCGGCGCGAAAAAATCTTCTGGCGCTAACAAGCGGACGTGATTTATAGCGGCGTTCATTAATCACGTTAAAGTTCTCTCTCTTTCTCTCTTTTTCTTTTTCTTTCTCTTTCTTTCTCTGCTTCTCTTGCGCGTGCTCTCCGCGTTCTCCGACCTCCTTATTAAACCGCGATTCGATCGCATTGTCCTTAATGGACAAAGGCGAAACGCACAGCGGTTGCTTGTGCCGAGAGCAGTGAGCGAGCTCGGCGAGAACACAGCGCTTGTATTATTGCGCACGTACAACAGCGTGATTCATATTAGCGCGCGCTACACGCTAAATTACCAGTCGAACACTGTGTGTCGTAAGCTCCGGCAGCCGTCCGCTTCTCGGTACATTAATTTTTGCTAATTGCCCGTGCAATCAGCACACTGAAGAACGTAATACATATATATCTATATAAGTATCGAGCATACAACGAGTATCGTATGTGTTATGTAGAATGAAACTCGATGAAGATTTGCGACTGTATCAGCAACTGTGGTTTCGATTATATAAAGTCCTATTGCTGATCTTTGTTTGGTAAATGTCGAGAGAAGGGAAGTAGAGCACGCTGTCGTGATGTAATTGATTTGTATGGTTGCTGCCTTTTTTTACTTTTTGTCTATTAGATAATCGTATTTCAAACGCGAACTGTTTAATTTGTCACCGCAATTTTGTGGCAACATAACATTTTCCACGACAGAAAAGTTCAAGAGATAATTAATGCGCCTATACGCGCGAAATTCATTATGGTAATTGAAAACTAATGATAAAGTATTAATATGGTTAAATAAGATCATATCTTTATCAATAGTGCCATCTAGTGGTGGTCACTTCTGGCCAACCCTACAGTACCACTCAGTTACTCTTCAGTTGCGTTCTTAAAGTTGAATTTATTGTCAGTATTGAAAATCTATAATTACATGTATTTACATATATCATAGATTAGTTTTTCTAAAGATGTCACGCCATCAAATTCAAAAGAAAGAGCGAGCGTATCTATTGCGAAAATTTTGTAAAATTTGTTACAAAAACAATATCAGAAATTTCGGTATGCAAAATGCAAAAAAATTGCACAAAAAGTAACTACTTACTGCAAAAGTTGCAAATGGTCAGTTACATTTCTGCTTGAAATGTTTTAACAAAGTACATTGTAAAATTTAATTTTTATGGAATATTGTTTTAATAAAAATTTTTAATTGTTGAATGACGCACTTTTTCTTTCATAATGTTCTTTACGTTAGTTATTTACGTTTTTCAAAATTTTTTAATCGATGATGTTCATTTTATTTGATAATCATTTTAAAAAATATAGTGTGTAAACGCCGGTTATGGGTGACCACCATGGCGTTTTAACGTGTTAAGTTTCTCGATATAGATTCGAAACATAGCGCGACGTTTGTTTTTTATGTTATTTTATATGTTGTTTTTCATTTTGCTGGTTTTAGGTGAATCCTGATCCGCTGATTCAGTCAAAATTAGGAACTTTTACGAATATACAGCATTTGCTCGACGAACCTGTACAGACTAGAGGTCTTATCGGCATCGATCCCGTCCCGCAAAGTCCAGCGCCTTCGCCGCAAAGTTCGACGTCACGGAGTCCCACATCTTATTCCACGTCGCACAGGTCGAGCTCTAGCTACTCCAAGACCAATTCCCCGTCCGCGGAGTTTAAGAAACCCGGTGGGCTCGGAGGGCCCAACAACTCCTTATCGTCTGCGTCAAGCTCGAGGAGTCATCAGGAACGGAGCAGCTTCGTTAAACCTGCGGACGGTAAACTGTCGTACAGCAACCGAAGTGGCTATTCGAGTCAAATAGTTAAGTACAGCAGCAACAGCAGCAGCAATAATGATCATCGCAGCCATCTTTTACTTCCGGCCAAGTGCCTACCACAGCTGCACCCGCCTCCCTCCGTGAGAAACAACGGTATGTTACCAGCCGGAAGTTCCAACGGTGTCAGCAACTCTAGCGGCAGCCTCGCGAGCCGCGTTCAATTCAGCGGCCGACTAAAGTTAAGCGAAATTAACGTGAGTATAGAGTTTTTTTACATATATATCTCTCTCTCTACTCTCTACTCTTTACTCTTTACTCTTTACTCTCTATCTACCTACTATCCATACGCGTCGTGATAGAGATGGTTTGATCGCGGAAATCGTTTCGAATGCATTTTGCATGCAGGATGATCGTGCAATGTCCCGTGAGAGAGTGGACGATGATGGCTTTTCGGAGACAACGGATTGATCGCTTTAGGCAGAAATTGTTTATACGCGGAATCTCTCGGAAGTCGCGTGTTTCCTGTAACATAGATATCGGAAACAACAAAAGAATGATGACGGCAGCGATATAAAGAGCGATATTAACACATTCGCGACTGGTAACGTAGTTCTACGTCATTTCAAAATCTGAAGCTAAAGACCGGCAACATAGTTCTACATTTTAAAATCTATGTTTATTTGTTTAATAAACATAATGTAGTATGATGAAGCAAGAATATTTTGCATATTTACACCCATTTAAATAGCAGAACTTTGCGGTCTTCAGGTAATATCTCGTTTTAAAATTGTCGTTCGCGAATATGTTAATATAACAGCATCGAAGAAAGATTAGTAGAAGTTCGCATATATCGGAATTGAAACCGTCGTGAAGAAAGAACATAAAAAAAGAAATTTAGTGAAAAAATATATATAGCAGGGAAAAAGAGGTGGTTATGTGTATATTTGTGTATTTTAGTTTTTTCCTAAATTAATTAAAAAATTAATTCTTGCCCCGCAACATAAAGTTTTCTCTTAGTGCGCTATCAGTGTAGCGGTCCTTCGATAAGTACATGTCGTGACAGTGACGTCGCAACGGCATCTGATTCACAAAGTCTGAAACTATAATACTTTAACAGCAAGTCTCACCAGAATTGCAATTATTTGTCACGTAAGAAGATTAAGAGCAAAGTTTCCGCGGCAGCTGGCGGTTATTGTCGCCTAGTACTAAACGAAACACTGTCGAAATTAATAAGTTGTTGAAATCTCGTTACGTCATAGTGCTAATTTTCCTGTGTGTTTGTAATTGTTCTTAATTTGATCTATTGTAATATTAAGCAACATCACACTTATCGATAATATTGATAGATATTGAAGATTCTTTTGGTTTCAAGACTTGCACTTTCAATTTTTATCTAATCCACTTTTTTTGTTTGGTGCAAGTTTTTTTTTTCATCAGACTGCTTAATCGAAGTACGAGATGTATGTTTTTTCTGAAAGTTATACATTCTCGGCACACTCGGATTAATCTGATTGCCGCTTATCTTGAGATCGAATATCATTCTATCTCGCTATTTACTACTGCGTTCGAACGAGCAAATCATGGTGCTTCTTCCTCTCAGGAAATCGCAGGAGAAAGATCAAATAACCGTGACATTAATCACAGAGTAGTTATAATAAAGAGATTATTATTATCCCTTCTTTTCTCTCTCTTTTTCCTTGTCCCTTTGCTTCGGCTCTGAACTTTGCTCGAAATCATCCGGCAGATATCAAACGAAGCCGAGTTGGCTCGACAAGCTCGTTGACAGAGAACGAATTGCTTTTCAATGGAAATTTAGTTGGGCAAGAGTGGGTCTAGATCACGGGACGGGGTGGGAGTTTCAAACGGGCGCTATTACGCGTAGCTCGAGGTGCAAATTTCATTGAGATTGACTATCGATCGTGTCTCGTTCTTCTCTCGATCTTTTTCTCGCTCATTGCGTCGAGCTGCACATTCAGAAGACGATCGGAAAGTGCCTCTTTTTTTCGTGAATGTACTTATACAATTAGAAACGGTTGGAGTTTTGAGTGCGTTTAGTCACTTTAGTCCTCTTCTCTCTTCTTCCGTGTTCTTCTAGAAAATTGATTTTCCTTCGTGTCTGTTAGTCGTTTCTTTTTTCTCTCAACTCAGTGTCTTTCTCGTTTTATCTTTCGTTGCCAATGGATGGCAAATCGTTCACTGCCGTGACTTGTCGGCTATTCGTTTTCATCTACAAAATTAGTTCAAAATTACATGTGAAGAAGCTAACGAAGAAGTGGAAAGCTTGCGAATTTATCCTTCGTTAACAACCGCGCGCGCGGTTGTTAACGAAGGATAAATTCGCAGTTTCTTTAACCCCATTCTTTTTCATATTTCTTCAATCATTCTGCATTTTCTCGGGAAACCAATACTTGCCAGTAATAAAAAAAAACAAAACAAAAAAGAAAAAACGGATTAGTTTTTATATACAATATGATTTTGTCGTTAATAATGTAACACTGTGTTATTAATCAATTTTCACAGGTAAAAAACTGCCAAAGCAAATTATTCTCTCTTGAGTAAATAATCTGTAAACAGTCCGATAAAGGTTTATTGAAATCCGTGATAATGAAGGATAACCGTATAGTTTTCATTTGTCGCTTTTTGATATTCTTTATAGGCGTGAAAAATAATATGTATCTCTCTCGCTTTTTTCCGTCTTTTCCGCTCTTTTCCCCGCTTTTGTTCGGTTTTCCCATTTTTCTCGTCTGTTCCTCTTTACCGTGATTCGAGTCTCGTCTGCCTTCGTTTTTTTGCCCTATTTTCTGCGCGGTGTGTCTTCCGGCTAAAAGTTACTAGACACTCTCGACTTTTCTCTCTCTTACGTCCTTCGTCCGTCTTTTCATTCGAAATTTCAACCATTCCACGCATTTGCTATTGTTCCCGCGTTTTCTTTCTGGAAATGACTATTCGCCGTAATTCGTAATACTACCCTTTAAAGGACGACGGTGTCCTTCCTGCTTATCTCATTCAGTGCCGCACGATTTTCAATGCTTCTTTACCCGACAATGATAATTAAACGCTCGAGGAGACTCGTAATAAATCGCAGAAAACTTCCGAGAAGTGCGAATTCGTGTAAATTAGTTCCGAGAACGTGTATGAGATACTTATTTTGAATTTATTTTTCACGTATACACGAAAAAGAATTAGTTCTATCTTGTCTAACTTTGGATATTAACTTAAATTTCAGCAACATTAACGCGCTCTTCACTTAGTTTTTATTGATCAATACTTAATAAGTATACACAATAATGAAAATATGAATATTTAGTTGTTGATTTTATATTGATTGTAGATTTTATTTTTCTTTCAGGGATCGCGGTCATCAGTCGACAATATACCGGATGTGGAAAACATTCTGAAGGTGAGTTCTCTATCAAAAAAAGAAAAAGAAATGTATAAGATGTGATAAAAACTTAATATTTTATCAACTATGATGCAATATTAAAAACCCAATTATATGTGTAAATTTTTTATACATTTAGTATAGAAGCATAATCAGATAAAAAATTGCGTAAATATTGAACATTGATATATTCGAACATTGATTGAAAACTGTCTGAAAACACTTCTTTGCGGATAAACATAAGTTCGGATTAAGATAGTTGGGCTATCTCGGGTTTTTTCTCGACTCGAGACGCGGCAAGACTCATGCTCGATCAATAAGTTAATCTTTTCCCCGATACAAGATTATCTTACATCAAATCGATTTACTATTCTTCGTTCACCTCGAGCGCGTCTGATCTTCGACAAGACTATATTACGCTCTTTCCCTCCCTTCGTTTTCTCTCTAGCATACGCGCGCACGATGTAAGCGAAGAGAACCTTCCAGGAAATCAGATCCCGATTTTCCGTTAATCAAAATTTTGCAAGAAAAGCCATTTTCTAACAATTACAACATTTTTGGAAACGCGGACGTCCACGAATTTACGAAACGGGAGCTGTTATCTTGTTTTCGAGATAAATTCAGATTACCTTGCTTTTTGTGAAGATTAACCCTAGAACACGCACTTGGGGTAAATATGACTCCAAGAAATTGGTTTTCCTGATTTTCTCAAAAATTTGTCTTTATATTTTTGTTCCTAATAATTTTTTAATCGTTTAAAACACTTTTTAATATAGATATTCTTAAACTAGAGACTCTAACAAAAAATTTTAGATATGGTACGTTCAAATCCGTTCAGTTTTCAGCAAGTTATAGCTGTTTGAACTTTGTGGGGTCACTATGACCTCTGTGCGAGTTTATGGAATTGTTTTACGTGCGTGTTCTAGGGTTAAGTTAAGACTCGACAAGATTTCTCGAAGCGAGCATCTTGAAGAAGAAATGATCGCGGTCGTCTTTTTCGCGAGGACTCATGTTTCGACTTCTGTCGATCTCTAAATGGAAGCACCTGGTTTTCTGTGTGTGTGTGTGTGTGTGTGTCTCTCTCTCTCTCTCTTACTCTCTCTTACTCTTACTCTTTCTCTCTCACTCACTCACTCACTTTCTCTCTCTTACTCTCCCCTCTCTCTCTCCCCTTCTTTTTTTTTGCCTTCTTTGTTAATCTAGAAATTAAGAAAAGAGATTGCCAACTGGTGTCAAATGATGAGGCGTTACTGAACAAATTGCTAGGTGTTTTGCAGATGTATTGTATTTCAAATTATTACAAATGTTTCGACTTTTGTTTTAAGTTTTCATCAGTGTTCTTCAATTTAAAAACACTCACATCAAAATTGACTACATTACAAATTCGTCATATGGTTAAAACGATATTTTCGTGTCAACGGTATCGTCTAAACTGATAACTGATAAATTGATCAGTTTATTCAGACGTTTCAGACGACATCGTTGACACGAAAATATCGTTTTAACCATATGACGAATTTGTAATGTAGTCAATTTTGGTGTGAGTGTTTTTAAATTGAAGAACACTGATAAAGACTTAAAACAAAAGTCGAAACGTTTGTAATAATTTGAAATATAATACATCTGCAAAACACCTAGCAATTTGTTCAGTAACGCCTCGTCATTTGACACCAGTTGATTATTCATTTCTGAACCTAAGGTTATTCTGTGACAACAACCACTATTTAAAAGAGATTGCATTTATCCTGTTCGTTCGATCTTTTTGCTTATATTCGTGAAGTTTTTTCTGTCGCGTCTTCCGCAAAAGTTCTTCCGAACAAAAAAACTGGAGAAGCAACACTATTATCATTGCTCGCGGTTTTCCAGAAGATCACTTTTCGTTTTCTTTAGTTTCGTTATTAATAAGCGTTAAATGATTCGGTTAAATATACCGTTCACAATTGTTAAAACGACTTGCGCAAGATTCAAAATATAAAAAAAAACATTAAACATTTGAATAGTTTGAACATTTGAAATAATGATTAAACTTTTAAACGTCCGATCGAAAATGCTTTTTTGCATATTGCTATGTGTGAGCTTCGGCAAGCGGTTTGTTAATAAAACATTTATCGAAGCCACATGCGCATTCCCAGATAGCCTTGTTTGTCACATGTTGCAAAGTCACTCGACGAACGATTTATGTGCACACAATTATTTATTGCATTATTTTTCTTTACATAATTTATCATATGCTTATTGCACGTATCGCAAGTTAGATGCTCTGAATATAAACAACATCTAATTATAAGCAAAAGTTTTTTTTTCTAAAGTCTAGAACAGGAATTTACATAATTGGCAGATATTACTATTTTAAATACTAAAGGAAATCATTATCGCATTTCTCTTCCTTTTTATATAACGGAGGTTTTCTTTATTGGGGTAAACAGCCGTTATACGATTTGTGACAATTGTCTCACGCGAGATCGTAAATACTTTCTTAAACATCGGTGGCAAAAACTACAACCGCAAAAAACGGTTCAGACTGTTTACGCGCGGCGAGAAACACGGAATTACGGTGGTAAAAAACGCATCTTTCTGCAAACTGTCCAGACAATAGAAAAATGCGCGCAACATTTTTCCGTTCGCTTCTGTTTCACTGTGAAAAGCGTTTTCTGTATGTATGCGATACGATTGCAGCGAGATACGCAAACTTGAATTGTTTTTTCGAAATACAAAAAAAGGTACAAAACTAAAATTAAAAAAAAAAAAAATTTTTAGGAATATATGCTTGAAGCTTTTCAGAAAATTGATGATACATGATAAAGTAAAAAACGATATATATATTTATATATATCGTTAACAGTATATTTACAACTAAGATGTATTTGTAATATATAATTATTATTACAATTTGGCGCGTACAAAAGTAATTAAGACAATCGAAATTTATTTTATATTTGCTGAAGTATTTTAAAATCTGTGTATAAATTAAGCTGCGTTTAACTCAAAAACGCATAATACATCGCTTTGTCATGTAATTTAATTAAATTTTAAAATTATAATTTAATAAAATCTAAAATTATGTAGCATACGAAGTTGCAGATTGCAAAATGATAAACATACCTATATATGTTACATCAATGAATACAGCTGGCGACTAAATTATCTGTGATAAGTAATTATAGTGGTAAATGCAATTTACAGCGGCGGAAGGGTAAACGTTTCAGAACGACACGTGAATTTATGGCGCCATTCGCGCGTGGCGCACGTGTGTGTGCAATGATTCACGGCACGAGCGTCATGTTATTTTTCTGACGTGACGTGTCCCCGCGACGACGATGACGCGCGTTGAGCCGAAAATAGTCTATCCCGCAGGATTCTTAATCCCAATGTTCGAGTTTTAAGTTAGGTCCTATAGCGGGATTTTAGCAGCAGTCTACTCGACTGCCGCTGGAGTTGCCAGGAGGTTCAGCGAAACGAGTTAAGGGTCGGCGGAATCGCATGCTAATTTATGGATATGGTTTAATGGCGATTAACGGGCTCTGATAACATCCGGGCCTTCGCAGCCGTAACGTTGTGACAGTATCAATCCCACCTCCGCGCGTAGAATGACGTCTTTCCAACGCTTTGCTCTCGCCATTGTGATTGATACTTTCGACGTTAAATAGCGCGAATACAGTTGCGTTATTAATTTTCAAAAGTGTGCCTTTGTCAAATTTTCGAATGAGTTTATTGTCACACGGAATTATTTAATGATAAAAATTAGAAAACATTCTCATATACATTAATTCTAAATTGAGTGGAGATTTCACTATTTCATTAGTCAGGAGAATTAAAATACAATACTGGAGAGTTTCAAACACCGACGCGACGCGGAGATGCAGAGCAAGGTGCCGAGCGAAAACGCGATATCAGTAATTCTTTTAACGAGGGAATGACCACGAAAAAGAAACCGCTACCGTGCGTCCCATTTGTTTAACGAGCCAGGCTCGTACAGCGAGGCGCGTCGCCCCTAGGGCTTTTCTACTTTCAGTACGAATTTATGACGATGCTTGTCTACCGCGAGTAGCCGGTACAGTTCTGCCTCTGAAATTTCTCTTTCTCTCTTCTTCTTTTCCCGTCTCTCGTCGCGACCGCGGCTGCGCCAACGTTCGGTGCAGGAGCCCATGAATTATTCTCACGGCTCTGCCCGTGGGAAAATACGAGAGTTGCGCCAGTAGGCATCGTAAATGCGACTGCTAATTGCGCTCGCCGACGACGACGACGACTACGACCGCTCTCTGGCTGGCTAACTCTGAATATCGCACTCGTCCACCTCCCACTCTTCTGGTTTATTTTGAATGTTTTTGTCTTAGATTCGAGATCCTTTGTCGCTGCCCGTTTTTGTTTTCTCGCGTAGCACTTTTATATTTTTATGTCGGCGTTTAGAAGCTCAATGTTTTTGTGCTGATTGTAGTAAATATTTAATTAAAAATTATATATATATTGTTTTTACGTGGATTTTCTCAAAAATCTTGACTCTCAAGATCTTGGTGGATCTATAATGTGGCAATTTATCGCACGTGTCGACGTGCGAAAAGCCGTGACACAGATAAGTAGAACAGTTACGTATCGAGTGACATTGAATTAATAATCATACTTTGATGTGAACGAGTTGTTCTCGCGAAACGCGACAGAGATCGAATGCATTTTTTAAGTGTTGCTTTGCGACATTTTCTTACAAACGTTTAAGTTTTTTTTGAGTTGTTTCTCTTTGTACTGTCGCCGTTTCGCGAACTTGAAACCGAAATCGATGAAAAGGTTTAACTACCTGAAGCTTTAACGAGTTAGAGTTGTCGCGAACACGAAAGTATCAATCACGAAACACACGTGTGTGTGTGTGTGTGTGTGTGTGTGTGTCATGTTGCCACTACTTGAAAGTCAATTAATGACACTTAATGTCCAGTAAATTGCATTTACGAGAAGGACGCAGGAAACAATTGACATGAAACATTGACGCCGCTGTATCTTTAATCAGAATCGCAAATGTATAGTAAAAATAAAAACCACGTTGATTAATAAAGTCAATTCGATGTAGATTCAATTAATTTGGAATAAAAGAAAAAACATGTCAAACTTACTGTTGGAATATGTATAACTAAAAAAACTATATAAATTACGTAGATATAATTGAGTGATAACCATGGAAAAAACATCACACAAAATAAAAAATAAAAGCACCTAATATTTTATTACTTCTGCAGCGGCAATCTTTCAAAAATCTTTCAAAAATATACAAAATATGAAAAGTTTTATTGAAGTAAGAGTTCTATTAAAATGTAGATAACATGTGATCTTTGTTGTCTTCTTTATTGTTCTGATAAAGAGAAAGATATCGTTTATTACGGTAATCTGGTGTTTCATCATGGGGATTTTTCGGAAAAGGCGGCACGAAAAAGTGAAAGGAAAATGGCAGAAAGATATAACTAAAAAGATGTGTTTTAATTCCGCAAGTGCAATGCCATTGGTCGGTTGACCGGTCGCGCCGTAACGGCTTCTTGCTTTCTCTCGCGTATCTGTAATAATAATTATCAACATTGCATTTGCTCTGTACATGTTCTGTGTGCATGTTCATTCACCGATAGTTACTTCGAGTGTCGAATCGCGAGTTTTTGTTGTCACGGATGAATTGCCAAATTACTGAGACCCCAGTTGTTTTGTCGCTTCGCGCTAGCTGTTGTTGCAACTTGTCTTCAACATCGCGAAAGGGATCGTTTGTGTGTGTGTGTGTGTGTGTATGTGTGTGTGCGCGCGCGCGTGCCTGTAAACTTTCTCGTTGTTCTCGCAATTTTCAACCGTGCAACTTTTCGTACAATTAGAAATCGAGAAAATTACAAAGTCGAGTGTATAAACAAAGTTTGCCATGTGTCTCGAAGCAGCTAGAAATAGAGTGTAATTATCTACTTTTGCAAATTAAAAACTTTCGGTAAACTCTTCTATAAGAGCGCGCGATGTTAAGCGACGAAATATATTTGTATCTTATTTCTCGGTTATCGAGGAGCGATGGTTAATAAAATTTAATTAAAAGCTTGCGAGAAGATCTTCGATAACTTTTAAGTGCCGTCGCATCTCCGGATAATAATGGAGTTTAATCCAATTTTTTCTATCCACGAGCAAGAAGTTGCCGCGAGTACAAAAGTTTCAATGTAAAAAGCCGAGTACGTGAGTTACACAATAATCCGTTAATGTATCAAAGAGAACAAACGCTACTCAACTTATTGGAGGAGGTGCATTTAAGTCGGCGCTTTAGTGTGACGAGCAGGTGCAAATTTCTCGCTGCGGTCGAGTTTTTTCTCGTTTTTCCCGTGGGCTCTTCTTCCTCTCGCATGTCCGACATAATTATCGTACCGTTGACTACGGTCAGCTTTAAAGTCTTCCCGTAAGGTGTTTCAGAGACCTTTTAAGCTGCAGTAGGTCACAAAAATGTTCAAAACGCGAGAAAAGAAATTACATTATACTTTTCAAAAAATATATATTTTTGTCACGACAATGAGAGCGTATCGATCTTATGTGAGTTTTGTCTTAGCGGCCCGTGTCGTCCCCGCTCACGTTCATTATTCATTGTGCATTCGACGTTTATTCGTCCGATATCATACCGCTATAAATTCCTCATTCGTGGCGCGTACAATTTGCATAAATCGATGTCGTTCTTCGTGCGGCGCGGAAATAAATTATCTGCTCCCGTAAATCATCTGCACGATACACGTCTGCCGTGCGACAACCCGTACATCGCGAAAGACGAGAGACGAGAGAAAGCAAGAGAACGAACGGGATGACTCAACCCTTGAAAATTCCTTTTCGTCCTTCTCTTTTCTTTGCCTCGGCATGCGAATCCTTTTTCGTCGATCTCATTTCCCTTAGGACGGCTTGTCGGGCAATGCCGCACGCGAGTCACGTGTGCGGCGCAACTGCAACTGTGCACGCGCTGCGGCAGGAATAACAAGTGCGATTAACCTTAAAGAGCGTAACAGAAACTGGCAGTCTCCGCTTCAAATTTATATGTTAATGATGTTAATCACTTCCCTGAAGTTAGAGTGTATTTTGCCTAAATGTCTCGTCATATTTTTATCTAAATATGAAAATAATAATAAATACATAAATTTTTGCACGCATATAACAACACATAAATTCTTTTTTTTTTTTTTTTTTTTTCAAGTTTAAGCGTTTCTTTTACTTAACAACAAAAGGTTGACAAAAAGAAACTGGTTTTTTTGAATAATCTTTTTCATCTTAAAGCACAGTTTTCATGTTATGTGAATAATAATTGTCCAAGTTTTTTTTCTCCTTCATCGGTTTTCTGCAAACGGTCAACTTTTATCGTTACATCGGCGTCGCGCGCGTCATGTTTTCCATCGCAATACCAAGTTTCACAGACTAATGGTCTGCAGTCGAAATTAAATTGCGCTCCGGAGAGTTGGCGATTACTCACCTTCTGTGCGATATTCTGCGCGCGACCATCGCTTGTCAATAATTGAGTATCGAGTTCATTTATAATGATAACAAAAAGGGTTAACACAGAAGCAGTACATTTACGGATGTGTGAAACAAGTAACGAATAATAATTGTAGATATCAGTAACCACTTTATAATTTAACTTTTTTTCTTTTTTTTTCTTAATTATCAAAGAAATACTTGATTGGGAGAAGGTGCATGTTTAACAAACGTAGGACACACAGAATAAGATAGAGTAGATACATAATAAATAGGAGGGGAGATGAACTTTTGTTTACTCTTAAGTAACTCTGTAATGAAAATTTTTGTTTATGCGTAAACACAAACATTATCTTATTAAACGATTTATATACATGTAATTGCATATTTTGATCTGTAACTCAAAGAAACAAACACTTTAAAAATTATATTCTCTATTATCGCCAATGATGTTTTTTCATATAGTTTTCGAGCAATTTGGCATTTTATTGCTACTCACAAGATGATGTGTTGCATTCAGAGCATGAAACGTTTGTTTCCGTTTTGTCATATATATCGTTGTTACACCACATATTTGCAAGCTACATTAATATGATACCGCATGTTTGACAAAATTGCAGTGTAATTTACTCGAGAACAATTCTCTCTCAAATGCGACGTTATATGGATATTATCGAGTGTTACCTTTTCTTATATAATTTGAAACAAAATGTTTACAATGCAATCAGATCCAGAGTATTTCTTTACATTCCAAGTAGCAAAACATTAAATTGAATAGTAAATCATAGACAAGAAGTCCGAGTTTCAACTAAACCGAAAAAAGGTTAAGAAATATTTTTATTTTACATAGAATCAATCCTTAGTCGATCGTGTCTTAACGTATAATGACATCTCAAAATTGCATTAAACAGTGCTTATTCTTCCTATTTTTTACGATAAAAAGGAAAATTGAATGCCTCAAAATTTAGAATTATATACGTATGTGCTTGATACTTAAATATATACAGCCATTAAATATAACGTAAGGTGAACATGGGAAAAAACTTGCAATTTTCAGATTTTGTTTCGACTTTTTCGGAGCGATTTTCTTTTCGGTTTTTTTCTTTTTTTTTAAGAACTTAATTTCTCGCGAGCGTCAGCGTTGAGTGCGCGCCGATCGTATACGTAAGAACATAAGCACTTGGTCGCAAGAGCTTTTGCGAGAACTCGTTGGCTCTTTGTTTTCCGTTGACGGTTGTCTCCTTACGGCGCGGGTCAATGAATCAGTTCGCGCGGCACAACGCGACGCTTGCTTGTGGAAATGCGCCTCTCGTTGCTTCGATGGATCGGCGCATTGTTCACGAGTTTGCGACACCAAGACAACGCGTTGGCCAGCTTTACTTTTTTAAAGTAGTAACACATAATTGTCTGAATGCCGCGTGCGTACGTCGAGAAGACTGGGGAATTTATGTTGCATGCTTAATTAAATTCTCGTCTATTTGAAGTTCAATCAAAATTGATTGTAAAATAAGAATTTTGTGCGTCTCTTTCGCGGAGTTCATAAATTCTCGAAAAGTGTTATTAGCTTTACTGCGCGCGCGTGCATATGTTTTATGCGTAGTTACGTTAGGTTTGTTACATACGTCGTACATTCGTGCGTGGAATTCGTTTGACGATACTTTACTCTCAGGACAGTGACGTAATCGTAGCCCAGTTGCGCGCGCTCCGCTATTACGCTAACATGTGTCGAATCGCGACCGCTTTTTTTTTCTCTTATAGCTTGTTTTGCTGCTTGAGAACTGCGTGGAAAAATTGATTTGTTATTTATTTCCATAAATCCTTTGGATCTCTTTCCTAAACGTTATATCAAAATCTTCCCTCATTATTTGTGTAAGAAAATAAATATTTAATTTAAAAATAAATAAATATCATCTTACGGTGACAATTTTGATACTATTTTTTATTTAATTTTCTCGAAGTCGGGAGAAATTGTGTTCTTGAGGGAAACTATCTATCGCAAATCACGATTTATTTTGTGATTCAAGGAAATGACTGTGCCGCTCGCACCAGTGTCAGCGATCGCGCAAACACCACGGAAGGACCAGGAATCGAAGTTCACCTTCAACACTCATCTGGCTAAGGTAAGAATCACGATCGATTCCATTCATTTCTCTCATAACTCTTGCCGATCAAAATGGCAAATAAAATGACATTATTTTGATCGAAAAATGCATTTTCATATTTACTGTTGCTAAAAAATTACCTTTCGATTCTCTTTTGTTGGTATTTTGTAAGAAAGTATATTAATCGGACCAATTTAATCGGAAAGAAAAAGTTCCTTTATGCAAATAATTTCTATACATACAAAGAGAGAAAGAAAAAGATAGAGGTGCTTTTATATATACGTATATACTTATACAAAGATTAAAATAAAAATATACACTTGTACAAAAATTCAAGGAAAAATATATAAAACGTTTTGCTTTGATTACTAAAAAAAAAAAATAATAATAATAAAGTTATAAGGAAAAAACAAACAAAATTATACTTTTATGTGTTTTATTATTTTTGGCATAACAGTAGATATGATCAGAAAATATTGTGTTTGAAAAAGAGTCAAACGTATTTGATTCCTTTGTATTAGTAAGAACGATAAGTCTCGATGATGTAACGTTTATGCCGAAAACGCACATATTTTCACCAAAAAAAAAAGAATATCAAACGCGATATTAACTTTGCGTGTCTCTCTCTCGTATAATTTATAAAATATCGATTTTGGTGAAGCATTTCGGATCGGAACTGTGTTTCGTGTTAAGTACTTAGCGCGATGTCAAGCACGTCGTGAGTACATACAACGCTAGTTTGATCGTAGAGAAGTAGCGCGTTGCCTCCAATGTCATTTGTATTTTACAATTCGTGGAGGCGCGAATCTTGCGTGTTCAGTTGCGACAATAACGCCAAAGATTTGCGATAACAGTGCTGCATATAGAGTAGCGTTTGTATGTTTATATCTGCAGCTCTAGAATTGTCTTCATATAGAAACTAGCGCATACGTTCAATTGTCAATTTATCCGTTTAATATATTTACATCTTTTAGTATGTACATATATTTGGAAGACGTGAATATTTATAATTACAAATTACACAATAATAATACGGTTACTTTCCGCTGATCAAAATTATTGGTTCTGACGTTTTCGGGGTATTTCATCGTCTAATTGAGCGTTTAATTGATCGGAATTAACACGATTAGTTACTATTATTGAAACACACAGTGTTACGACGAGCGCAAAAGCGTTGGATACCAAACGACTGAATAATTCTGGAACAATAATGTCGGCCGAATGGGAAATGTCTCGGGATCGCATTAATTCGAGCTAGAGACCTCGTGCTACTTGGCAACTTATCAAGCGTTCGCTGCTCTCAAAAGCTCCGCGACGGAATACATAACGCGCCGGCGGAACGAATCAGAGTTTGGGGAGCAGGTTGACATCGAAAGAGCAAAAGAGAAAAAAAGAAAAAAGAGCGCGTCGAAAAAGCATCGCTTTAATTCGGAATGTGTTCTTATATATGGCGGCGTTTCTTATGCGATGACACTCATCCGACGTTGAAACTCCGCCATTTGAACGTACCACTTGAAAAAATGATGTTGCTACGCGACTAAAACTACGAGTGTAACTAATCCGGCTGCAGTTTACTCTTTCCTCTTGCTTAGTTCTTTAATTAGTAAATAATCTTGTAATAACATTTGTGTGCATAAGTAAGAAACATATTTTTCTTTCTACTGACCGGAGATTGTCGACCGTCAGAAAGTGAAAAATATGAATTAGGTAAAAAGTTATTTGCAATTGGTATAGTTATAGTAAGATTTATTTATTTGTCTGTCTCTCTCTCTCTCTCTCTCTCTCTCTCTCTCTCTCTCTCTCTCTGTGTGTGTGTGTGTGTGTGTGTGTGTGTATATTGTTTCTTCATATCGACTTTCTGAAAATTTTCGAAAAACTTTCATCGGTTTTATTCGCCTTATTATATCGCAAGTCAATTTATTATGTTTGGCGGAACTCGCGTGATATAAACAAACCTATATCTCCGCGAAAGACTGCGTTGCATATTATAAATTATTTATTTATTTTCTTTGGCTTTATTTTATTTTTCCTCTTCGTTGACTGTTGAAACTACGGAAGATTTGGTAAAAGATTTCGGAAAATTGGTAGAAAAGAGCACGCAATAAAATGTCGGTGAAAAAAGGAAAAAACACAGCAACGAGAAACGCAGCGAAATCGACCCTCGTAAAAGCGGATTAATTCGAACGGTCGTACATATCTTTCCGCCCAGGATCTTTTTTGCGCGCGAACGCAAGTAAATTGTAATAACGGCCGAATGCAAAATTGCCGCCGGCGTTTTTCTGCACGCATTCAAACATCGCAAGAATTACTCACGGACTTAGCGGAATGAAATAGCGCCGAGTTGTTCGCGCGAAATTATGTGCAGCACGTGAAATTTCCGGTTTGCGGTCAATTTCGCTCCTCTTTTTGCGAATAAAAGGAATCGTTACACGATAATATCTATCCGTTTTGTAGGCAGATGGCATAATTTTTTTTTTGCCGAGTAACTAGATGTTCTTTGTAATTGTATAATTGTTGAGAAATACGAAAAGTTTATGTTCTGATTATAATTTCTATATTTTACACACACACACACACACACATACTACTAACAATTTGCTTCTTAATAACATTATTATTGTTATTAGAGTTTATTGCTGTGTTTATAGTGTTTGGAGAGATCATTTAGTCACAGCGGGTTATAATAATATACACGACGCAAAGTTGATCATTCCGCGTGAAGTTTTGTGCGAATGCCGTCGAGACTAATATTATTTTATTGCGATTACAAGAATGCGCGCCGTAAAGAGCCACTAATCCGCGCGATAAATTTCTATTATATACCGTGAGAAAGATCGATATAAAGGGAACTCACAGAGAACTCTACTAAAACTAATTTTTTTTGTAAGCACATAAGTAGTATCTTGTTAACATATCTAAGAACAGTAACAAATATTTAAATCAACAAAATCGACTTCTTTAGGTAAAACGCTGTAAGATAGTACTAGTTAATATTTTTGAATAGACATATACACATTTATATGTTGATTTATGTATGAATGAGAATGTTTCTCTTTTGCAGTTGACGGAAGTCAATCCGCCAGAGCCCGCAAAGCCTCGTAAGTATCTAAATAGTTTTTGTACCTATCTTTTTTACACTTGCAACTCTATGAACATAAAGCATGTATGTTTCACACAGAGTACGATTTGAATTTATAATAATAACACATTTGCATTGTATTTACCGTGATATTATTTTAAAAAATATTGTTTTTTATCAATTTTTTACATACGCATGCAACAGTTTTTTCGCGTCTGTACAATTGCGCATAATATAGTCTTTCGTATTGTTTGTCCTCATACAAAACAAAGTCCGCGAAAATATATAATTATTTATATACTGCAGGATCATTTATGTATTGCAGTTTTTTTAAAACCATACGAGCAAAGTCCTGCTTGCTACGTTTTCATGAACTCAAGTTTTATTAACGCCACGCTGTAAACGCACTGTGTGCTGCATCCTTGCCAACTTTTCGTGCCAGTATTTCAGCGTTTACCGTAATTTTTCGCGATAAAATACACGCGTTGTGTCAGAACACAGAATACAAGATTAAACATCAACGACGGACATAATTTCCGGAAACTGTCTGTTCTGCCAGTTTGTCGGCGATTAAAACACAACGTTGCGAATATTGTCCGAAACGATATTTTAAAGTCACACGTACGCGCTCGAATAGATATTAATCGACGCGTCTATAATTTTCACGTGTAGTATCAATATGCAGTTTACGGTCGATGCGATATGTATATACTGATACTTACACACACATACAAACACACAATATATTTTTATTAAAAACAAAAATATAAAAAAACTGAGAGAGAACATTCAAACGTATCAAACAAAAAAACGAAAACTTGTAGATTTAACGCAAAATTTGTTGATCGCGTCGATTTCGTGAATCAACTAACCGGATCTCACTTACTATTGGTTCATTCAGCCGTTTAAGCGCACGGTGTACGCGTTATTTATTCGCTTGTACGACTCATTACTTAACGAGAACGATACGCATGTTGTGTCGCGCAAAGCGTTTCGTGCGATTTAATCTCGTCATAATTCTATTTTTTTTCATTATAGGCATGGATAAAAATTTTACTTATTATTATTATTATTATTATTATTATTTTTATTATACAAGGTAAATTAGCTGTCTGTGTTAATATCGCTTTCGTAATTTAATAACATGATCTTTTGACAAATGAGCACGTTGTTTATGCAGAAATTAATTATGAATTCATTATAAATTATATCTATTATGTATACAATGAATAATAAACAAATAAATTGATATGATCGATCGGGAGCGAGTGGCCATCACGGAGTTCCTGCGATTAAGTTGAGGAAGTCGATCTTTAAGTTTCACTTCGCTTGATGAGCGTGTGGATCTAAAACTTATAGATTTGTCGATATTTCTAATCGAACATGAGTAGAGAGAAAGCGTGAGAGAAAAGAAATGATTACTATTTCATGAATTAACCATTTCTTCTTCCACTGTCTACTTTCCTCTCGCCTGACGTATGAATACAATGGCTTTACAACGGCTATTATCAGATTACTATTCCTTGTGCCAACAGGAGTTAGAGCGCGACAAATTTGCTTCTCGTAGAGTACATTTGAACTTTGAAGTCTCCGCGATAAGCCTATTTCGCGCCCTTCATAGGATTGTGCGAAAATGACGTAACTTATTGAAATCGTTCAACAGAATCGTTCAAGCAAATATAAGAAACTGAAAATTGATACTTGGTATTGTGTTTCTTATAGAGGTTCTCTCATATTTTAAGTTTCGCTAATGATTGATAGGAAATGAAATAAATGTGGTAATAATAATAGAAAATGTATAGTGTAATAACAATACCTACAATTTATTTTATAAAAATAAAAAAATGTGCAAATAAGTAAGAAACACAAGTGCTATAATACACTGATAATCTTATTATATTAGAAAAATAATACACATCAAAAAATGAAAAATTTTTTATATTTATTATCAAAATTGTTAGTTTTGCATAACTTGATACTACGGATTGCTTTTAAAACGTTACAAAACGGAGTTTTTCATAATTATAACGATGTCGCAGTTATGATAATTATGCGCGCACGACTGCAGTTTCCGCAGAGTGATTTACACAATTGAATTGAGCAAATGACATCTCGCGTAACTGTGAGTGATTTAGTTGGTATGAGATTGAAATTGCTGAAACAGATCTGTAAAAGAATATCTCTGAGTAAACGCCCACGTTTCTCCATCATCGGAATTTCGTAGAACCGTATCGTATATCTTGGTCGCGGCCGTGGTTACGACTTATCAATTTATTTCTCCGCGGAATCACGAAGGTCGACAGTTCTCCGTTAACGAGGTCCGGTATATCTTCTGCGAACTGCAATTGAATCCACCAAAGAATTCATTCGTGCGAATTTCTTCAAAGATAGTATCTTCCAATTGAAAAATATCGTATTCTTGTAGATTCAATTTGGTGTCTGGGATATACTTAAAGAAAAATTGAAAATGCGAACTATTTATTGTTCTCTTTCCTCCTTACGGATGAATAATGAATCATCTTTCTTCTTTTCGGCTGCTCTCAAAGATCATTTTCCTTTTTGCTTGTTTTCTTTTTTCTTATCTTCTTTTTCTCTCTATCGCGTACTTTCATCCGTTTGCCACTTTTTCTTTTTTCTTTTATCTTTTTTGCTGTTTCTTTGTGTCTCTTACTTCTTAGTTTCGTCATCCTCAAAACTCCCTTTCGCCCTTATCTGTCTTTTTCACTTCCTGAAGTTTCCGCTGCATCGCCATCCACCTCTTTCTCTCTCTCTCTCTCTCTCTCTCTCCCCCGTAGTTGTCCACGCTTCGACCTCCCGTTTCCACCATCCGCGATATGTCGAGTAGGATAAGCGAGCGCGACGAGATGAGGAGGTTGGTTAGTTTCCATGGAGACTAACCAGCTTGCACCGACATCCCGCTTGAACCGCTGCCGTTCGCCTCGCGAACCGATGCGAAACTTACACTATGGTAACCGGCGCAGCTCAGCAACGAAACTAAACCAGACGCGCAAAATACGGCTTTTCTGAATTTCATGGAGGGAGGATGACACTGTCGTCTATTTTCGGACATTTTGTGGCAGTTATTGAGAAGAAGGAAAAGAAAGTGAGAACGGCTTTTTTCATGTGTGTAGAAATTGGTTAGATGATCAAATTGTTTAGGATAGATACAGAATATCTATAAAATATAAAGCTGTAGCATTATAAAATTTCGAGTTTTTTTTATAGTTTTGTGACTATCTTTCCGCGTGTACAACCACTTCTCACTTAGAATACAGATAGTTATGAAGCTATAAACACATCCTTAAAGATTGTAGAGGTATATGTACAAAAAAAATGACAAGATCGATATTTATATATATATTTTTTTTTAAATCCTGTGTAGCGCGTAAAAATTTATTTAAACTATATTTTTTATATTCCTATAAAGTTTTCTATTACAAAACAATTTTGTACAGATTAGAGCAAATATAATAATGATAAAATTATCTTACACGCGCATTGTAGTTGAGCTCTCGTTATCACATGTCAAGCAAAGAACCTCTCGACAACATGCTTTATAGACTCGTCTACCGGATAATCGTAATAATTATCCAACGGACGCACCGCGTCGCGACGGCTACCACGACAACGGGAAATTTCAGGCTTGCGGCGGCAACTCCACTAGCGTCACTACCACTGCGAAGCAATTCCCGTGACATTAATTATTGAAATCGCCGTCGGCGTCTCATCCAACCATTTCCGAACCTCTCGTCTCTTCTTGCTGCTGCAGTCGCCTTGGCCACGATCTCGAACTTCTCTCGAGCGTTTCATCTCTTCTTCGTCTCTCTCTCTCTCTCTCTCTCTCTCTCTCTCTCTCTTTCATCCTTTGCAACCGACATCTTCTTACTCTTCAGCCTCGTTTTCTAGTTCGAAAGAAGTCTCTTGGGATAACTTCATCGAAGCAGTCTGGAGACTGCACCCACTTAATATTCAATCGCTCTGACTTTGTCTCGCTCTTTCGCGAAAGCATCCGAAACACGCAAAGAGCGACCAAAAGATAATTTGGAAAGCTCGAATCTAAAAAATGGACCGAGATAATTTTTATTATTTGCAATATCGGATAGTTACTGCTTTTTATTTAAGATCGGAAAGTCATTGCGCAAAAGATTTTAGTAAACGCGACGAAATATCGAGACTCTGCATACGCTGTGCTTATATGCGTATATTTTAAATCAATATTTTGAAGCTCTCACGGTTCATGTTTCCGGACGAAAATAACGTTGATTGGCTAACGAAAAGAAGACACGGCGGAAAATATACAACGAACATACGCATGTGTACCACTCTTTGTCAAACGAAATTTATCACGGAAAATGATACTGTTCGCGCGCGCCATTAAGTATCGAGGATATATACCACTATAAAATTTTGAAATAAAATTTTGTCAAAATACGCGACGAAAAAATGTAAGATGAATTATGCGCGTTTTTGCGGATGATTTTTTTATTGGTTTTTTTGTTTTATAAAATAGAATCGGTTCGAGAAAGTTTTCATGCTCGCGGAGTTGGACTCATTTATGCGTTGCTCGCGTGTTTTTAGGCAATTGAAGGTCCGGCCGGCATTGCGTCGACAAAGATCGCAATCTAACCATGTGAAGGCTATTTAATTATTACATGTAAAACTCGCTTTGGCACCAAAACGGTCCCTTATATGGAAAAGATCGTTCAATTACTGCAAATTAAAGCACGCTACAGTCTACCGAATAGACTTTTGTTTTTCTGATAAAATTTTGCTATCAAGAAAAGACTGGTATTTTTATTTAGATTGCTCATCGACTTCGTACGCAAACAGTTTTAAACACATGATGCATCGATACGAGCGCTCCGAGCTATAATAACAAAATTTCACGCGTTTTATGGACGGTCAATCAATCTGCCACAATGCATTGACACTAACGTGCCGATAAAATCCGCATCTTGCTTGCAGTTACAATGTTTTACCCTAAACATTTATAGATTAAAGCAATACTTTCTCAGAGAGCTTCGTATTAGATATTCACATGATACATACACAATTACTTCATCATCATCATCATCTATTTAAACTTCTAAACCCAAATAATCTCGAAAAAGCTGATGGTTACCATCCCGTTTTTATTTCGTATTCTCCCTTTTTTGTTACTTTATCTTTAGCTCGTTTAGACGTTCTTTATACTTCAATGAGCTCAGAAGCAAATTTATTTAAAGAAATTTTAACTCAAACGAGGTGACGGTCGTACGCACAGCTCCGTACATATAGGAATGGATTCGAGCGGCACTTTATCAGATGTCCTTGGCAATCAATCCGGAAAACAGGGTTACTTATAACTCGATTATATAATACATACAGCGCCGCGCGATGTAATCCGGCCGCACGGTTGGCGACGTCGCGCCTGCCGTTTATTTGTATGTACTGCGCGCGGACGGATATTGCGTCGAGCCATGTGCTGCGCGCGCGGACGTTATTATAACTGGGCGAATCAAATTTTCATTCATCCTGTGTGCATGCCAGAGGTCGGCGTCGTTGGGTCGCTAATGAATTGCGAACATTCACGGGGCGTCACTTCGCGCAGAAGTTATATTTAACGTGCTGAACGTCAGCAATCCGCCATGTTTGCTTGCACACATTCGGGATAGTGTGTATAATATGAGTGTGTTTTTCATAAAAAATAACGAGAAACGTTAGCGAGACACTTATAAAATGCGCGATATTGATAAACGGCAAAGTGTTACACATGTCGCCGAGCGCTCTTAAAAGTTTGCCAATTTTGTCGTTACATTTAAGCAATTAACATTATTATTTATAAATTTACTGTTGCTTTTCGTTCGCAATTCTTTTATTATTACAGTTTGCTTTTTATATATTGCGTGACATCATTATATACGCTGCCATTTCGAACAGTAGATTGTTATTACGCACTTGCAAAAAAATTCATGTCATTTATTTTCTTCCAAAAAAGAAAAAAAAATCATTGACATGTAATTATTAAAAATGCGACATTCTTAAACATGGTTGAGCAACATCTCTCGATAGTATAGTCTTCATCTTGCACAACATGCATCCCATAATACTGTTTGCCGTGCATATATACCGACAATGTCCGTGTTTCTCGCTTAATTCTTTTCCTTCACCGAGCGTTTGATATCATAATTCTATCATTAATTAGCATTTTAGCTGCTAACCGCGAATATAAATAGATAAACTCGACCGGAAGACAGCACGGAAAATATCACGCGAAACAAACATGCATTCTCATCATCATTGTCGACTAGAGAGAGAGAGAGAGAGAGAGAGAGAGAGCAAATTGAGGAAGAAAAACTTATGTGTTATTCTTTTACGATATAGATTCTTTTACAATATCAGCCGATGCGCGCTAGTCTTTTCTTTCTTTCTTTCACTCGAGGACTTCCTGCAAACACGAAATGTTAAATCAGAGAACTTATAAAATATTCATACGAGGACGACGGCGTTTGCCGCATTTTAACGCTGGCGGAATCT
>QVNW01002256.1:0-44154 GCA_014825475.1 Pseudomyrmex flavicornis
AAAAAAAAAAAAAAAAAAAAAAAAAAAAAAAAAAAAAAAAAAAAGACAAACACTCGACAAGGAACAGGAAACGATCTTTTAACGTATAACCGCTACTGTCCGAAGCCATAAACCGGCTCGATGGTCACGGCGATACTGCCGCAACCGACTGGCTGTCAACAGGAACCGACCATGAGAATCCTCAGGCACGATGCGCACTACTCCCTCCTGCGACATCGCGTCATCGTTATCGTCGTTGCCTCCTGCAAAACAACCGCCATCGCCGATGATAGTCATGCGATAGACGTTTTCACCGACTCGATTTCTCGACTCAATTGTGTCTCTCTCTCTCTCTTTCGTCTTCTTTTCTTTTTTTTTTATGGATTTCCTTACGGAAAATAGATTGAATTTTCAACTCGATAATCTCTACCTTCCTTCATTCCTCTTTTTCCATCATCTTCCTAATCTGCTTCGACGATACGTTGATGTCTTCGCTCTACGGAATGACAATTCAGATTCGTACGATCGATACCTGATCGAGCGAATGCTCTCGTCGCACACAGCCGAATCAAAATCTCCGAGAGAGAATCGTGGTATCGCATTCGGTTAAAATAAAACGAACAAACACGACAGACAACCTTCGACGTTTCTCGCTTTGTTTCGTCAATCGAAAGGGTCAGCGGTGCGGCGCGCGAGCGAGCGGCGTTGCACCGCTTTCACAAGCACAGGTGCAACGTTCCGTGCAATATTTCGTACGCACGCGGTCAACACAAATCGAGATCCCCCGTGTCTCAGCCACATTTACCGCTTGTACAATACACATTCATTCGTATTTACTGTTGTACATATCGAGAAATAAATAAACTCTTCAATACGCGAACAGAGAAAATAATTTCAATGTTTTCTCTTTTTTTTTTTTTTTTATTCTAAAAATAAAAAAAACACAAGTGTGTGTTCAGTTTCACACTTGACATTACACTGTGTTTTTTTTTATCTACTTGAAGTATGAAACGGCATTTTCACGCGCATTGGAAGAAAAATACAGCTTGAAGCTCTCGACGTGAGATTTAATCGAATAGAATTTCAATGATGATGTCAATACGAGGGAAGAGGGGAGGAGGAGAGATATAAAGAAGAGAGAATCAATTAATGGTTGCGGCTTTATGCTTATTTTGCGCCGCGTGCAAGAGGAATGTTCTTTTTTTTCAATTGAAGATCATGACTTCCGGATACTTGCCAACTGCCGTGCAAAGAACACATTCGCGCACCATCGAATGACCGGTACTCTCGAGAGACGAGATGATCATGCTTAATCGTATAAATACTAGAGACACGCACGCGCGCGCGCGAGAGTGTGCACATAGAGAAAATATCCACACAGCAATAAAAATACTCAACGATCTCTCACACGCGAGTTTCAACTCAAGAAGATGCACAAAAGATGTGGCGCGCGCAAAATATATACATAAATATATTATATAAAAATAACGCGCGTTCGATTTTGTATCTCGAGAAATTGTTTGTGGTCTTGTAAATTTGGTTCTTATTAAACTTCAAAGACGCGCGATCGTCAAGATAGTCGAGTCTCTCGAGAGACGCGTTCTGCTTGTCGAAGATAAAGCAGACACATGACTGTTTTTTTTTATTTTTTTTTTTTATTCAATAAGAACGACGCACGCTCGCACGCACGCACGCACGCACGCACGCTGGTGCTCGATGCGGCGACGACGACGGCCGGATTTGCGTCATTGTAGGCAGATTCAGGCATACACAGTAGGTGGACTAATCGGAGAAGTAATCGATGAGCGAGCGTTGTGAGGCGAGAAAGTATAATAAGTACGTTGCGTGCGATTATGCCATGGGTCAGCGCGAGGCTCGATGTTAAAAGCGGCGAAAAAAAAGAACTGCCTGCAAAGATAAAACAATGGAAATACTTCACACCGTGCGTTACTCGACGCTGTAGATTGCGAAATCGAAGTACATACCTAGCAACATTTCAGCTCGTTGTGCAAAGTGTGAAAATGTCGGCGCGCTTTATGAAATATTTTCATAAAGTAAAACGAGAGAAAGAAAGAAAGAGAGAGAACTAAATGTTGTATATGTGGCTATTAAAGCTGTCTTTGTAAAAAAAAATCCGTTTTAAAAAACCCTTGAAGTTATAGCGGAGAAAAAAGTCGAGAAATTTCCGCATAACATTACTCTCTCGTAATTTTAAAACCGAATAGGCTTTATCTGCTCTCCGGTATAACGTACTCAGTGGACTATTTTTAAGCTGCTTATTTACGCAAACTGCCACCGCGCGCTTATATACCGCCACCGGAGCATCCTCTTTCTCTTTCTCCTTCTCTTTCTCTCTCTGTCTCTCTCAGGATGGTTTATCGAAAGTCTTCTTGAGAAATTTTCAGCGCGATCGACTTTGTTCTCATTTATTTTTCCCAACTCGTTTCACTTGCGATAAATGATCGTTAAGTCATGCGAGAATCGAGCGGCAGCTCATTGATTTTTCCGAACTGTACCATCCGCGTCTGATCGCAGCGTCTCTCGACGCCACCACGTCTCTACTTTTCAATAAATTATATCGTCGTCGTCGTCGTCGTCGTCGTCGTCGTCGTCGTCGTCGTCGTTGTTGTTATCGTCGATGCTCTCGGAAAATGGGAATTCCTCGAGATGGAAATTTTGTCCCTTGAATTTTTACGCAATTCCTTGCAAATTAGAAAATGGATTCACCATAAAAAAAATTAAAACATTACACACAAAAATTAAAACATTATATTGTCCAAAATTGAGTGCAGTGATCGAAAACTTTGCAGAAAAGACGATCAAACGCGTGTGCTCGGTTCTTTCTCGTCCGCATTCCGTTTATATGACTAAACTTTTTGTTCAAAATTTTAAAAGGGCTCTCATACCCAAACAATTACTCAGCGGTCTGACCGTATTGACAATTAATGCTATTGAGAAAATGTTACTCACTCCGTGTGGCTGCCTGACGAAGCTCCGCTGGTTATTTCGGTCGTCAGCCATTGTATCTTTACCTGAAACCAGCCAATATAACGTTTCAATGAAGGTCTTTGTCAGAAAATAACGGTTTACGAAAAAGCAATAAAGATACGTAATAAAAGTAATAAAATCAAGTAATAAAAATAAGCACTACTAATAATTAAGTAATAAAATAAGTAATAATTTATAGATTTGGTCGTCGCAACTCGTCTTCGACATTAATTACAGTTGAGATTCTCAATTCGATAATCAATTATATTATAATTAAATTATGATATTTCAATCTCTTTTAAAAACGCTCGAATTACTTCCATTAGTAAAAATGATCTTTTTAACACACTGAAAATAGATAGATTAAAAATATAAAAATCGAACGAAGTTGTGTGAAAACAATCTGACAAAATTTAAACGCTAAAAACACACTTACGTGCGATTTTAACGATTCGTTTTATCCGGTCGATTTTATCCGAAGTGGGCTAATAACGAGTTGACACAAAAAAAAAAAAAAGATCGTGAACTGAGAAAAAGCGCGCGCGCGCGCACACAGCGACTCTCTTTAAATTCTGTAAAAGTTATTATACACTGGTAATAATCGCGATATTTTTCGCGAGTCGCGATTCATTTTCCCGGTCAAAACCATGTCCGACCGGCTGCTACTAACTACCACACGACCTCGCGCGATCGAGAATTTTTCAGCAAGCAGCAGTTTCTTGAACGACATCTTGGCATCCGCAGAATTAACGTCATTAAACGAATTGACGTGGTTTCATGCGAGAAACGAAAGGCGCTGCGCACGTATCTATACACGCAAAAGTTGGAAGATGCGTCTTTTTTTGCGTTAGCGCGAGTTATTTAGCTTGTGAATGTGTTGAAGCCAATTTACTATTTGAGAGATACAAGTGCATGTGTAAGTAATGTAATATTAATTATTAATTTATTGTATTAATCTGTAACATGTAAATACACACACACACATTTATTTCTTTTCGCGAAACAAGTGTACAGACTCGAAAAAAACTGTGCTAATAATAAAAACCACAGCTGTTTTCTCTTTTTTTTTTTTTTTTTTTCACAACGTACGTTTATTTCTTACGACCATTTTAACAGAAAAACTACCTGCACGTAGTGGAAACCGTGATCGAGCTGAACGAGCATCGCGTGCAGACGCGCGTATCGAAATACGAAGCCATTCAGCGCCGCGCGCACAGCTAGATCGGTGCGTCTTTATTGGAAAAGGCGGCGAGTGCAAAAAACTTGCTTGCGAAAAGAACGGAAAAGGAAGAGAAGAAGAACAAGAAGAGAGGGAAAGAAAGAAAGAAAGACTTATCTATTTCACACAAGATTGCAAGATGATGTATCGCTACTCTGACAGAACGAGACGCTAGCGCGTCGCGACGCGCGTCAATATAACGAGCGGAGCAAAGCGTTATCGTTGCGCGTGTGTATGTGTGTGAGCTTATCTTCGATTTTAAAGAAAATAGTACATATATATATATATATATATGTATAGCCACACCTATCGCGCGATAATTTCGATCGATGCGAAACGCATCGCGATCTACCGCTAGCAGAAAACGGTCGTTCCACCGAGATAATCGGGGAAAAAAAAAAAATAGAACAAAACGCGCCGCGATGCTTCAAACTTTGAAATACGATCACGCCTGTGCGCGCAAAAGGTTTTACTTAAACTGTGCGATAATAAAATACCCCCCGAACGGGGTGAATATTTTTTTTTCACGAGATATTTTACGCAAGGTGTATTAATAAAAAACACAAGTTGTATTTATATAATAACGCACACTCTGTGCAACACTGAGATGTTCTTTTTTTTCTTCTCACTGAAGATTTTTATAGGATTCGACACGTCGGACTCGAATTTGATTTCAGAATTTTGTTATCACGCTCCGGATATTGAGCCGAAAATAATCTCCCGAAGATAACAACAATTGTGGCAAGTAAATTTTGTTTTCGCAAAAGGTGCTGGTTCTTTAAAGCAGCAATTCCTTGGTTGTCATCCTACAGGCACTTCCGGCACATTCGAGAACGCTGGAAGAAATTTGAAGACGGCAAATCTCCTCACGCGGGTTTTCTCCAAATCCCAGAGAAGCGCGTGCAAGATGTACACAGACGAGATATAGATATCTAACGTAAATAAAACAAACAAAGGTTCAGTTTGAAGGTCAAAAGATTGTGCTTCACGAACGGAGAGAACATGCGGGAAAATCATTTGCAAACAAAACAAGAAAATACTGATCGCGAAAATGTGATCGCGCTTTTTTTTTTCTTTGCGATTATTTTTATCTCGCCATTATCTTCAAAAATTCCCGACGTGACAGCGCGACATTCTGAGAGATCCGTATTCGACGGCGTCGAAGTCTCGTGAAGATCTCATCCCTCTTCGTTCGTGCGAGACAACAAATGTCACATTTTCAAAAATACGCGTCGCAAACACACGTCGCATTGGTGAAAGAGAGAGCGGAAAAAAAAAAAGAAAAAAAAAAGACGCGTTGAAAAACTTTTGGTTGCCATTTCCAGAATTTTTTTTTCGCCGTCTGCTCTCTCCGCAGCAACGCGATATTTGTTTAGTGAAATCGAGCTTAATAATAACGAGCGATAACAACCGAGCCACGCACGTGCCTTCTACGATGATGCATTCTACGTACGTGTATACATGACACGCGATCCCGGCCGCCCCGTTTATTATTGCGAGATGATATCCATCATCGTGGACTGCTTCTGATAAACAGTTCGCCGGGGAGAGAAGACGCACAACGCGGAAGAAAGAGACGATGGGAAAAACGACGCGCGCTTGCCCTTCGTGTGAAAATTGGTTCGTCGAAAATCATTTATCTCTGCCATATTTTTCAAAACATAAATCCAACGGGAAGGCGAGAGACGTGTTCCTCGCTGTTGAAAAGCTTGGCAAAAGCCAAAGCGCGCAAGCTTGGTTTTTCGTGGCTAGTAACGGAGCCCACGTTCTGAAACAAGAAATCCAATGCGACATGATACTTTAAAAGAAATTGTATAAGTAAAGGTGACGAGTGGTCGCGAATCCAGTGTTGAAAAACTCGGACTGGAACGAGTTTCTCAAAAACCACAACGCGACAAATTCTTCGGCGAAATCCGCAGCAGAGACATTCACAAAACGCACGACGTTGTACGCGTACATACATACGTGCGGTGTACGTCGCGGTCGAGAGCGTAGAAGAAAAGGAAGAAGGAGGGGGAGAAAAGGACGTGCATATCGGCGCGATAAAGGCGAAAAAAAAAAAAAAAATTAGAGGAAGGCGGAAGAGCGCGTAAAAAGACGGTACCGAGATCGTAAGCCGGTGCGCTTGATGCGAAGCAAATGTGATTTCGGAATGTAGAAGAAAAACTCGTAGCCTTACATGCACGTTACCTCACACGCAGAAAATATCGCACACTGCTTGCGGTCGTCGTTCGCAGCGCCTCCGCTAGTCCACGAAGACGCAAAGCGCCGTTTCTCATCCGCGTCCAACGTCGCATCGGGAGCTCGACGTGATGATGGCTTCGTTCGTCCGGGCGTCCTGACTCGCTCGACGGCGGCGAGCCGCGGCCGTCGTTTCGGGACACATTATTGGCGAATAAACACTTGCTCGAACTCCCTCGTCTGTCTTTCTCTTTCTCTCGCGTGTAATTGTACTTGTTTTGACGCTCTCCCTACCTTCTCTATCCAGACTTTTTGACACCTCTCACGCTGAAGATAATTTCAATCTTGTAACACCAGGCACGTACACGTGACGCAGACGCCGGATCAGGTACACGCGATCATGATACGACGTTCGTATATGTGTCGCGTCCGATCGTCGTCCGGACGCGCGAAACAAACGAGAAAACGCCACTCGCCACCTCACACTACCTGGCACTACGCACTACCTCGAGAGTAGATAGCACCGCATTGGTAACATGGCCAGAACTGGCACCAACTTGCGCTACTAACTCCGCGACCGAGAGGTCGCTGGAGATCATTTCCCTGCCTGGGTTCGGTCCCGTGGTTGTTGCGAGCGATCGTAATGGCGGCGCGCTGACCAATCGGAACTCCGTTCGAACGTGGGAGCGCAAGTTTCAACGTTTTGCAATCGATGCGGTTTGTATTGGAAACAAAAAAAATTTATAACTGTCAATTCTAACGATATACAATAAAAACATTCGAAACTTATTTATTGCTGTAAAATTCAAAACAACGAACTTTTAGAGGAGGTTTCGCGATTATAACCTGCGACGCGTCCGACAATGATCGTCACTCGACGAGGACGAAAATATTCCACGTCCGTGCGATTTTCCCGTGGACACCGACTCTCAGGTGAGAATCGCAGATTGATGTCCGGTCTAATATTACGCGACAGATTAATAACCGAGTTTCTCTCACATATTTAATTTTCTATTTGCGCAATCTCTTACACATATTTATTTTTCTATTTGCGTAATATGTACAACCTTCTCGCGACAAAAGTCCAGATCATCGTGCGTCTTATTTATCGAGTTGACGAAAGTGGATTGTGAATGTAAAATTATATGAATACAGTGTCCGAAAATTTGTTTTCATATATTTTACAAAAGAGTGTGCGTGTTATTATCAATTGTATGTATAATGTTTAGTCGTAAGTTTTGTTTGTTTTTTTTTCAAGTAGATATAATAGTTTATTTCGATTTGCATCTTTTCCACAAGAACACACATGCCAACAGATGGAAGACGGTGTAAAGGAGAATCATGAGAACGATGTCGAGCCAAAAGTCGCGCTCGTCGAAGTCGTAACGGTCCAACACCTCGACGCCGTCGGTGAGACAGGGCAAGTCCGGATGGGTGATTTCGCAGGCTGTTGTTCGACATACATAAGACACAAATTCGTTTCAAACATCTTGTGGAAGACACACGACACACTCGGTGCGTTTGAATACATTTGACTTACATATGTTATGCACGCCTCTCCACTGGACGATATTGAGAGCTTCCGTTGAGTGCAGCAGCCAGGAGAAATATCTCACCCATCGAACGTATATAGGCAATGAGCTAGTCAAGCGAATAAAACAACAAAACTTAATCAATACAAGAAATTCACACGCAAAACTGTAAATGTATATTTTTTAATTAAGATAGTTTGGTCTTCTATTGATAAAAAAAAAAAAAAAAAAAAAAAAATAAAAGGACCCATGGTCATCATGAGAATGTTATCTAACGGCACCAGGTACGCCATTGCCAGCGGCACATTTCCGTAAACGGTCGAGAAGAAACATCCTAAAGTGTAAAAATTCCCCGTGACCATATATGTGACATACAATGGAATCGCCACGCGGAAATTCAATCAACGAGACGCGTATATATACTTGCCGCAAGCGGTGGACACGTTTATCGTCATTACAACTACCAACATGGTTAAACCGAGGGCATCCATCGAGGGACGCAATCCGGTGAGCCAGTACATTATTGCGGTAAACAGTAACGGTTCCACCAGCAAACCGGGTATCTGAAAATTTCAAATCGCGGATCGAAAGAGAGATCGAAAAAATCCGAGCGAAGAGCAAGAACGTGCGAATAACGAGGCGCTCACCAGCGATATCATACGCGCTATGTAATAAAGGTGGACGGAATACATGCCCGCTTTGTACTCTCGAAGAAGGAGCGGCAACTCCTGCGGTATTAACGCCAAGGTCGCGTACATGGGAAAGAATGTGTTTTCGCACACGAGGAGATATATCACACCCTCCACAGCCTGAACGCCCAATTGATCAAGCTCAACGGCTCCCACGAAACACAGGCCGGCGGTCGTTGCGATGCACTGTGCAAATGTGAAAAAATGTGTCTTTAATGTTTTTTTTCGTGAAAAAAAAAAACCTCGCCGATTACACTCGAAGTAAGATTTAAAACTCAATCGGTTCTCCATTGGTTTTATTCGAAGAAATCACTTGAACGATTTCAAGAGGATCTCACCACTTTCTGCAATATCCTGATCAACTGCACCGAGGGATCTCTCAGGACTTGCAAGAATCCCCGATGGATCAGCCAGTACAACCGCAACCAGCAACATGGTCCTTCGCTGAATAAACATTGTGAGTAAAAAAACTTATTTTGAGATGAAATTTCTCAGAAACGAAAGAGAAAGAATATACTCACAAGGCGCTCGAGTCTCGAATATCCTCTTTGCGCTGAAAAAAAAAAACAGAAATACGTACATGTAAGTTCGTTTAATTGTTAAAAAAAAAACTCGTCATTTCTACTATGTACTTCATCACGAGCTGCTTACGGCGTACTGTGAACGAGCGGTATCGCGCTCCCGTTGCAACGCAATGTCAATTTCGTTGGACGCCTCGTTCGTGAGGAACGCGTCGCAGATCTTCTGCGCGACTATTCCATCCGCGTCGCCGGGTGCGAGCGCTAAAGTTGCCACCAAAAAATCGGCCGGATTATAATTGGGCGGACACGCGTAGCCTTGACTATATATGCGACACGATATATGCAACAATGACCAATCACGACATTCAATTAGATTTCAGCATGTTACGAACGAGGGGAGAAAACAACGTACTTGGCGAAAAATTGTATCGCCTTCTCGCTGCTGCCGGCGAACGCCACTCTGCCGCCAGCCAGAAGAATTATGCGATGAAAGTTGCCGAAGATGGTGGAACTCGGTTGATGTATGGTGCACAGGATCGTGCGGCCGCGCGACGCGAAGGACATCATGTGCGACACGAGGACGCCGGCCGAGTGCGCGTCCTGTCCCGTGGTCGGTTCATCCAGGAACAATATCTCCGGATCGGTCAGTAGCTGAACAAAAAGAAGAACGAAATGTCAATCGCGCAAAATCTCTCGTTTGCGGAATTAAATTTAAAAACCTACTTCAGTGGCGAAAGCTAATCGTTTCTTCTCTCCGCCCGATAAGACCTTGTCGTCGTCGCCGCCGCCGATGCGAGTGTCGCGTCTCTCGAGCAAACCGACGTCTCTGAGCAAACGATCGATCTTCAATCGAATGTCCGAGATGCGAATTCTCTTGTCTAATTTCATTCTAGCCTGATGTGCGAGGAATGTTAAAAAAAAAAAAGTGTATAGAATATTTCGATTAAAATGAAACGTAGAAAAAAAACTTAGCAGAGCTCACCATAAACCAGATGTGTTCGAATACTGTCAACGTCTCGATGAACAAGTCCTCCTGGTGCATAAAGCCGCTGTGACGTTTCATGTACGAGGAAGTGGTCGGCACGCCGTTGACGCGAATGTCACCGTGCACCACAATACCGGCTGTTAAATCAAGTGAAAAACGCTCAAATGAAAGCGAACGTTGAAACGAAGCCTCATTTTCTTTCTCTTTTTTTTTTTTTTTCGTACGTGTGCTTTGAAAACAATCTCTCTTGCAAGGATTTTACTTACATCCCGTGCGAAATGCCAACGCGGTCATCAACGAGCTTTTTCCAGCGCCGCTACATTGTGAAAACGTCACATGGGCAAAAAGTAATTTCCATTAGACAAATTACACGTACGCCAGTTGATGCACATGACAGCGTGTATAAATTGTAATAATTTACCTGCCTCCCAAAATCGCGGTGAGTTCGCCGGGTCGTACCACACCTCGGACTGAAAAACAAAACAAAACAAAAAAAATTGACAATTGAATTGCGCACAGTGTCACTATCGGTGTTGTTCTCGTGATGATGTCACAAAGTACCGCTATTGATGATCTGCTTGCTCACGGTGTGCCGGTCCATCGCGTAAACAGACAGATTCTGCCAGGAAAGCATTGTCTCTTGTGTTACGTCGCGCAATATGTATAGATTCTGAAAGCCCCCCGGACGAGACGAAAAAGGCACGAGATGAAGATCGGGACTAAAAGCGTGTCTCCGGCACTTGCTTCTCGTCAGCCGTGCTACTACCACCACTCGATATCCGCTTGCTTCCCTTCTTCGCCTTTGTTCGCAACTGAATATCGCTCACCAATGTATCGGGGGGAACTCTTGCAAACCTGAGTAATTGCAAAACACACCCTTCGGTGTGGTGTAATTTCTTCTTCCAGATATTGACGTTGAAAGTTGAGTTGCGATGTTGTATTTTTTCAATCCTGATTTAAAAAAATTTACTAACAAATTTTGTTAGTAATTGCATCCGCTAGTTGAATTCTCAAGTGCGAAATTTTGTTGCGATTATATTGCGAGAGAAGAAGAGAAACGTCGAGTCTCTCGAAATATTTCAATGTTCTGCGCAATTATTGCGTGCAATTTTCGACGATGGTTACGATAAGATAAAAATAAGATTCAGTAAACATTATATATAAACTGTTTTGCAAAATTGGCGCTGAATCTGTGCAATCTTGTGCTCGCGCAAATGAGAATATATCTGTGTGTGTGTGTGTGTGTAAGTTGCATGCGTAAGTCCTCAAGGTTTTTTTCACTCACATATCCGAAAAATGACCCCTTCGCGTCGCAAGGAAACGTTCGCGACTCGTGCGGTAATTGAAAACCGAAACCTTATATGTACGTCAAGCGAGACAGACATGTGGCGAGAGAGTTCAAGCCGATCTTATTTCGCCATAGGAATTAATCGTATATCGTTGTATCTAATCGCAACAAGCATGAGTTACGAAATATTATATGCGCACACTCAATGGTTTTTCCATCATTGATGTCTTCTCGTATGAAATCGGCTTGCGCCGATTCTCGACAGCTCGAATTCACTTATCTCGGTTCAGCTGCTTGTTCGTTTTTTACGTTACCTCTTTCTTGGAACTAACTTCCAAGTATCCGGACAGGATGCGAACGAATTGTCTGGACAACCGAGTGTACGTATCTATAAAAAGGCAAGTTTATGCGCAAAGAGACATATTTAACGGTACCAAGTGTACGATCCTCCAAATGTCTTCCAAGATTTGTTTCTTAATAGTATATTGCCACCGCGCGGTCGCACGGTATACATGGCAACCGGTTTGTAATAATATCTAGATGTCAACGAAAAAGAGACGTAAACCCCGATATACGAAACAACGTAGGTGTACGTAAGTACGTGCGGTGCGTTGTTCCGTTCGAGGCACACTTTTTTTCTTATTGCGCGATTTTTTGCGGTCAGTGTGCGATATATGAGATTTATGTGTGTGTACGTGTGCGTGTGAATTATCTTAAGATCTTATAACGATTCTCACGCTTGCGGATCCAAATCTGCGGTTGTAGGATTTTTGTAACTTTTTTTTTTTTTTTTATACGTATTGTATAGATATTGGGTCATTCAGAAACTTGAATCAAATTGAATCTTAATGACCCGGTAGTTTTGATATTGCGGTTTATTGATGAAAACGAAGGGGAGGGAATACGTTTTGATATGAAGATTATTTATTTATTGATAACTATCGTAAAACTACGTTTTACAACAAGCGCGTGAGAAGAACAACCTGTGGTTCTTACAAGACGCTGTCTTCATTCGTAAGATGACGAATGGATGACGAGATGATGATGATGATGATGATGATATTGCTTGCGATGAATGTTACTTGGAGCGGAGAGTCTTCGACAGTAGCGCGAGAAACGCCAGGAAACGAAATGCTAAGATGAGCGCGAACAGGCAGACAATATCCATCAAGAAATCCTCCTTTCTGAAATTGTACGTTTGAAGGATCGTGAGTCCTGACCTCGGACACGACACGTTGTTTCTGGTGCACGCTATGAAGTCGATCTCCGACCACTGATTGATCAGGAGCGCCTCGTTGCCGTAACGAAACCAGGATAAGTACGAGAACCACTTGAAGTAGGATGGCACAGATCTGTCATATACAATGCGACGTGTCAGTTATTTTTATTTTATTGCAGATCACCTTTCTTACAGATGATATCTTGTATAGATCGTCTTTTTAAAAACATACTCACGCTGTGTTTAAAAAGAAGCCGCCGAAAAGCAGGAACGGTATTATCACTGGAGGACCCACGGAAAGAGCCATCGCCACACCGTTGCTGATGCACGATATTAGATATCCTGTGAGAAGTAAAACAAGTGGCGATTGAATCGACGAAGAGGATGTTTGAAGAAACTGTCTGTGATATTTCTTAAAAATTGTTAAATTACCGAACGAAGTCGATACATTGGCTACGAGCGCCACTATCGCAGCAGCGATGAAGAAGTGCTTCACATCGGGATAGAGACCGATCATGGGGTAAGCGATGGCGGTGAAGAGCAGCGGTATCGCCAGAAATATCGGCGCTTCCGCCAGCGTTTTGCAAATGAAGTAAACGTCCGTGCGATACATGCCGTTTCTGTGCTCGCGAAGGAATATCGGTAATTCGGCGCAAAACACCTGTGCGCACAACACGAAAATTTTTAATGTAGAATCAAAATTTTACTGTGACTCGATTGATTTGTAATTTGCGCGTCGCGTCTCACGTTAATAACCGCAAAGACGTTCTGGAAGGTCATGTTGGTGAGAAAGATGAACAGGGCGCCGTTGATGTTCATCGCGCCGTCCTGATCCATTTGCTGGCCAAAATAAATGACGCCGATCAACAGCGAGACCATCTGCGACGGAAAATTCAAATTAGTTCTCTCTCGCGATACCGTCTTTTGTTATGTCTCTTCCTTATTGTCGGATTAAGAAATCAAGCAATAATGAAAACAATTCAAAAATAAAGATAAAGAAATTAAAGAATTTTTCTTGAAAAAGAAGATGATGTAATAGTGAAAATAAAAAAAACATAAATATCATTTAAAATCGATTACATAAATGGTTACATTGTCATCTTAATATCTTTCAGCTAGTTTCACAAATGTGGAACGGAAAAGATTTTTCTCTTGCATAAAAAAAAAAAAAAAGAATTGCAATTGACACGCACGATAGTTTGCAGGAAGCGAACTTTGATAAGCAGAGGTTCCTTGATCACCGAGAGCCAGGATCGCCACAGAACGGCGCGGAATTGCTCGCACCAGCTTGCTTTGTAGGGCGATCGATCGGAATTTTTCGAGTGTTTGAGAGAATCCTCGAACTCGCCGTGGACCATAACTTCCAAGGCGATCTTCATGCCGTATTCGCTTCTTTGAAAGGTGTCGCATGTCGTTTTAATCGCGTGTCTACAGATCACCTCGCGTCCCGGCACCACCGCCAGCATTTGTATGAAGTAATCCGCGGGATTGTAGTTACTAGGACACGCAGCACCGAGCCTACAATAGATCAAATGTCGTAAACAACGACGGTGAGACGCGATAACGCGATTATTTAGTTTCAAACTGTGTATTTGGTATCTGTGTGTAGATTTTTCTTTTTATTTGTTTTATTAACGTTTCTGATTTTCTAATAATACGCACGTTAAAAACTTTTTTCAATAACGAGGATTACACGAGTTGTCTTGTGAGATTTTTTTTTTTTACAAGCTTTATATAATATATTTAAAAAAAACAAAATTTCTAAGAAATGTGAAATTTTGAAGTAAATACTTGTTTACCGGAAAACTTACGACTTGAAAAAAGAACAAGCTTGCGCGGCTGTACCCATGAAAGCGACTCTTCCTTCGGCCATCAATAAAATTTTGTCGAACAAAGCGAACAGCTCCGACGAGGGTTGATGCAAAGTAGCAACGATTGTTTTACCACGTTCTATCGAAATCGTTCAAAGTTTGTGTTAACCCTGCAACTTGCCAAATAATTTTTCGCAAGATTTTCTTTTTTCTTATTCGTTCACGCTCACTCACTCGCCAATGTTTTTAGGATGGAAATGACCTGATGAGCCATAAAGGAATCCAGACCGGACGTCGGCTCGTCGCAAAACATCAACGGGGGATCGGTCAGAACCTCGGAGGCGAAGGACAGTCTCTTCATCTCGCCTCCCGAAAGACCTTTTACTTTACCGGGTACACCGATTGTGGTATTTCGACACTTGGTAAGAGCGAGCTGTTTTTGAAAAAGAATATTCTTAAGAGTTGTACAAAAATATTTGTGTGTGTGTGTGTGTGTGTGTGTGACAAAGAAATTTACAAAATACGTACTTGTAAAGTCAGTCAAAAATACAAATACAAGAACATCAGTTCTTGTATTAAAAAAAAGAAGAAAAAATTTTGCAGTCAAAATTCATGTATTCAATACTCGATAGTCAGTTATTTTGCAGATATTTAGCGCTCGCTCGTACGTAATCTATTCGGCAGTGCGATCGTCGAAATACCTCGTTGATGACCTCGTTCACTCTCTTGATCCTTTGTGCGTGAGGTATGTGCCGGTCCATTCGCACCGCCGCTTGAAACATCAGGTGTTCCACCACGGTCAGCGTGGCAAAGAACAGGTCGTCCTGCTGCACGTAGGCCATCCTCGAGGTAAGGACACCTGCTGTTACTCTCTGGCCGTTGGCTGCCATCACACCGGACACGGATACCCCGCGCGTCGAACGAAACGTCAGCGCGTTCAACAGAGTTGTCTTGCCCGCGCCCGACGCGCCCATAATTACGAGCAACTCGCCTGAATACGCCACTCCGCGTACTAAAAAATTTATTGTTTATTTCGTCCGAGAAAAATGTCATGACATTGCACGCTTATACATATAACTTTCTTTTATAAATTTGCCACTCGACTGTCATTACTTTGTGTAATTTTTTTTTGTTACTTAAAAATCCTTAATAAAATCCTTAGTAAATAAATAAATATAACAAACAGAGTGTGCGGAGTTTTTGCGAAACTGTGACGATTTAAAGAAAACTTTACTTCAGTCTTTTTACCATCTTTTAGTATGTGTTTTTGGGCGACGGATTTTCTGGGCCTGAACATCAACCGATCCCATATCCTGTCGGTTTTCGTGCTGTAGTAAACGTTCACGTCGCTCCACGTGTACGTGATTCTGTTGTTGTAAATCTCGTGATCGAAGTTCACATTGTTCGTAATCGGTTTCAAACTGAAGGAAGTCTCCGGACTCGGATCGCGCGACGCGTTCCTCTCGTCCTACAACGATCGTAAGAATAATTTTTTTTTTTTTTTCATCCTCTCACTTCAACGCGAATGATATAAACTTTTATTTGAAAAAAAAAAAAAAAACTTTTCGTTTCATTTTAAAATATTTGTTCGCAAAGATCACGTTCGCGACACTTGTGACACGTTATTTCGCTCATACTCACAGTGGAAATCGTGTGATAAGTGACTCTGTGAATTTTGCTACTGGTGGAAGTTGTCGGCGTTGAGGGTATCAACGGCTCCGTTTCCTCGGTAGCCGTCATTTTCTTTTATTTTTGCTCCTCGTTTTTCTTACTCGTCTTCGTAACTTCGTCTCCACCCTTTTTTTGATGGGGCGCGCCGACACAGACTTCGTCTCTAATCCAATTACGAGTAACGCTTCGCCGCAGGGCGCGATTTCTCAGAGAGAGATGATTCGCAATTGAGTGAAATTGCAAGGAGAGTTTAAGAGAGAGAAAGAGAGATCGGTTTTATTTACAACAGACCAATACAGACTTACGCACGTTGTACAAAATTATATATTCTAATTATTATTGAGAAACGACAATATGTACGTGTGTGTATAAAAGAATTATTTTTCTCCGAGAGAGAAAGAAAACGAAACGCGTTTAGGTTTTATTCGCCGCGTAAAATAATTTAATTATATATATGTAGCACAAACCACGCTCAAGTAGAGATCACTCGGAAAGCAAGCAGTCCTTTTTGCCGAAGTTACGGAATCGCGGATGCGTATACACCTGTGTACGTCGCGAGAACGTACACGATATAAATCGGTCGGAGGCGCGCAAACGATCCCCCTCCTTCCATTGGTTTCCCATTGCGTATGTATATTGGCAAGCCCTATCTGTGCTTCCCTGGTGGGGTCTCTCTCGCGCAAATCCATTCACAAAACATAAAAAGCAATATGATTGAAAAAAATAAAAAAGAAAATTATTAATAAGTTAAATATTTATGTATACATACACACGTGTGTATTGTATGTATTTTTATGTGTATGTGTGCGTGCGTGTGTACATAAAGTTTCTCATTGAACTCGAAAAATGTGACGTAGAAAATAAAAAAAGAAAAAAAAAAAAAAGACGTGGCGCGAAGACCATCACACGTCATCTGAATGATATGGTTGTGCAGCGTCTCGACGCAAATCGTCTGCGAAATTATTTACTTTTACCTAGAGTATTAGAGATCATTATCTTATCTTACATAGTAAAGAGCGCGCGCAACACACGATCGTGTTGCGTTTTTAGAGCCATTTCGAGAAAGCGTAGCGGTATAGCGCAGAGATTTGTGATACATGAAAAACAGCGTTGAAATATATGTATGCGAGACTATTTAAAATTAAAAAGAAACAAAAAAACTATTAGCACTAGTACAAGATTTGTAGGTAAATTTATACTCGTCAAAAAATATATCTCTCGCACAGACCGTGTGATTTCTTTTTTGTTTTATTTCCTCAGATATATATATATATATATATATATATATGTATATACATACATGTTTTTTTTTTCCAAATGTGTGAGATATCACGCAATAATATACATATATATATGTGAATTAGGAAATTTAATCTCCTGACCACCAACGCAAAATGATTTTTTTTCTCTTTAATAGAAAAGAGTAAATTGTCAGACGCAGAAATATATATATATATATATATACATATATATATATACGTCGTGTAAGAAAAATATCAGTAGTCGGCAGTGTACTACCTATATAAAAATCAGTGCAATTAATGTACAGATTTCCACGCGGTTGTATATTTATAAAGGAAATATTTTTTCAATATTTAATTTTTTGATCGCCGCCCCATCGGCCGATCGCATCGCATATACTTTTTCTACTTTATACCATTCAAAATACTTTTGCCGGTGCTGTGTGTCTGTGTCTCTGTCTGTGTGTCTGTGTGTATGTGCAGTTTTGTAAAATAGATATTGCTTTGGGCTATCACACTGTGATTGCAAACGGCGCGGAACAAACCGTTGGCCATTCATCATCGAAACAATCCACATCAAGCTTTTTTTTTTTTGTTTTTCGTTTGTGTTAAATTAAATAACGTCGCTCATGTTCTTTCAGATTTATTACATTTCCTCAATTAATAAAGTAAATATAACAAACGTCTCCATATTTGTGTATATAATCATTGTAGCATATTACATTTCGAATCGGTCTTTCTCGACTCAATAAGAGCAATAATATAAAAAGGATTCCTTGCAACTTATTGTTTGTGAGCAATATTTGCGCGTCATCACAGAATTTCGGAATATTGTGATGGACGACGCCTTCGGACCGACATCTAATCAGACGAGGTTTGATCCGTTTGACCGAACACGCACGATTAAATAAAAGTTTCGAAGGACGAAACCTTTTCGCGCGACTTAAGAGTTAAGTTAGAAATTGTTGATCAGTCAGACGACCAAAATAAGTTTTTAACCTAAACGAAACTTAAGGAAAAATCTTGTTCAATGATATGTACCTTACGTTCCGTGCGTGAAAGAATGTACTAATTCGTACCGAACGTAGGCATTCATTCCGCTTTTGTGTGTGTTACGTAGGGATACTTCTCTAAAAATGTACAAGACTAATATTTGATTCGATTGGGAATCACTTTGTAAAATAGTACAAGTCCGTTATATTAGTAGCAACCCAACGAGGACGATGCTAACAGCGCGAGAACGACGGTCTCAAAGTAACAGGCGAACAGCCACCCGCGACGTGTTTGTTGAATGCTGTCGGAAAGCGTTACCTTTAACGACGCACATTGTTCTAGATAAGATCGCGACCGCATTCTTAGGTGTGTGTCAGACTTATCACGTCGCACGATTGTCGCTATTCAAGTAGTCTTATTGTTTTTAGACATGTTGTGCGACGCCCAATTCAACGACGTTTTCCATGAGTTACAGAGAGCCTCGTCGAATTTACTCCTAAAATGCTTTTGCGCCTCGCTCTCGGACATTTCCAAAACCTGCGGACATTGGAATCGAATACATTTAAGTGCAACGTTCGTATTTTCTCGGCTTTCCTAAATTATGTAACCCAATGTGTGGCGATTGGTACGTACCAAGGTATCTCTAAGATAATTTAAATCTTTCTCTGACGAAAGTTCAGGCAGTCCCGTGGATATCATCATAGCGAATAGTGACAATATGAGTCCACCGTGCTGACGCAAAACTAAGAACGCTTGTTCGCAGTGACTCTGAAATCTCTGAAATTCGGCAGCGTGTCCTTTCTTCGTTTGGCCCTTGTTTATAACGTGCACGAAGTCGTTGGTCAGAACGAAGGGTACTCGTTCGCGTCTGAATCCGAATTTCTCTTTGAAGTGGCCCAAAATGTGACCGAAATCCACGTGAAACAGTTGCCCAGTCTTCTTGACCATTATATTGTCGGAGTGTCTGTCGGCTATTCCTAGAACGTACGTGGCGACGCAGTAACCCGCGCAACTCAAAGTAAATTCCTCGATGGCCTTGTTCAACGCCGCTTCCGTGTGATTGTGATCCTTCAGCCAAGCCAGTAAAGAGCCTCTTCTGCAAAGCGAAAGGAGAAAAAAAATGAAAGCGATAAGAAAGTCCGTTGATTCATCGTTTTAACATATCTCGCATGATATACCAGAATAGTCACCTGAAAGCCGCTGTTGCGGAAAACGTTCCTTTCTCCTTCTGAATGTTCGCGATGGTTTCCGCGTTCAACACCACTTCTATCATCCCGACCCTATTTTCCGTGGATATGCAACCGTACGGATTCATGCGCAAATCCAAGCCCTCTTTCTTCCAGATTTTGTCCATGATACGTAACATCTGAAGCGTCAGCATGTCTTGTCTCAAGTCGTCTCCGTGCTTGAGAATCAAGTAAATGTCATCCGCGAAAGGATCGCAGTTCTCGAACACCAACCAAAGCGGTCGCATCTTGCTGTCCATCACGCGGCACTTCTCGAGCCTGACGAAAACCAAGCGGAGGATTGAGAGCGCAAGAAAAATAAGAACCAAAGCTCGGACGTTTGCATAATGCATAACGCATAAGACATAAGAGAATCAGAAGGAGAAAACCTGAACTGGTTGATTTTCTTACGTCTCATGTGTTATGCAAAAGTCTGTATCTCGACCCTAGAGTATGAATTGCGCAATGAGTGAAAAAGGTTCGCTTACTTAATACGTTTCCACCTGAAACTCGGATCGAGAGGATTGAGAACGTCGGATATCGCCTCCTCGCAATGCGGTTCCTGAATAAAATCCTGAAAGCCCTGAAGAGCCGCCTTGCGGTCTTTCTTTTGCTTTACTTGTTCCGAGACGCTCTTCAATTTGTCCAGACACTTCATCTGTTTGAATAACGATCGCATGTGTTGTTGACTTCCTCTGCAGTATGCCTCTAGTATGAGACCAAAGCGCACGGACACCGCGCCGACTTGCATTTCCGACCTGATAACATTTTCGAGAAAATCAAGCAATTAAAAAAAAAAATAAATAAATAAAAAAAGTATTATACTTTGAGTATAATGAACGAGCTTCTCGCACAAAATACTGTTAATACTGACCTAAGATGCCAAAATAAAAAATGTCCTATCCTTTGGTTATTAAGTGCTCGTTTCAATAGAAATTCCGTCAAAGGACACGCCAAATAATTCTCGTGTTTCAAAGCTTGAGTGAGTTGCAGCAAGTAGAGACTGAGATCGTCGTCGGTGACATCTCGTAAACAGCGAACCGCAAAATTTCTGACGTTTTGATCGGCGTAAGCGTAATCCAACAATTCCAGAGCCTTTTCCACCGGTAATTTTGGCCATTGTTGTACAAGCGCCGTAGCTTCCGCGACTTCTCTACAAAACGTTCGCAAAATCGTGATTATTAAAAATTTGTGAAGCTTTCTCACACAATTTGTTGACAATTAATCAGTTAGCGTCTCTCTTACCTGTGGTCGTTCCATTCGACGCATTGTAATAGCTTGGCCAAGAGCGTCGGAATCTCACGGAGACAGTGATGCCTTAATGTCCACATAGTTTTCTTCTCCTGCTCGTGTAATTCGTGCAGCGGGTCCCGATCGGCCAGTAATCTTAATTGCTCTAATTGTTGTTGGTTGACGCAAGACTCGTAATTCGCTTCCATCGAGTGCTCGTCAGATTGTTCCCGCAATGTTTGAGCATACTCAACCATTTTTTCCGGCGTAGGATAAAGAACACATTGATCCTTTCCGTAACTATAAAATACGACAAACAGACACAATGTAATGACGCGAACAATTTGCCCTTACCTTGTAATTTGAAAAAAAAAAAAAAAAAAGATAGTTACTTTGGAAACGTTAACATGAGAGCAGCTGCTCTATCTATATGTGGATTAGAGACAACCGTCCCGAGGGGATGAAGCAGATCGTCATTTTGTATATCTTCTGCATACGTCCATGTATACAACGTCATAGCACCCGTTTTCAACTGGGACTTAAAATCGTATATCGTCGTGTTCGCCCAGCACAAAGGATTTATGAAGAATTCCTGTTTCGAATCTTTGAGTAATTTTCTGCTCTTCAAGCCTTTCGCAGTTTTGCTTATTTCGTACAACACGAAGCACAAACGTGCCATGCGCGGTATATCTCTAACTTTGATGTCGAATTTAAGAATTTCTTCCCATTCGCAACTACCCTCGTGACTTACGAAGATTTCTTTGGTTTTCTGACTTTCGCAGAGAGATTTTCCACCGTGAAAAAGACCGGCTTGCAATCCGATCTGCAAAGATAAAAAGAAAAAAAAAGGAAAACAATTATAAAGTTTCAGTGTTTGAGTTTTCTCTTTCCTAAACAAACAAACAAAAAAACTAAAACATACCTCTACAGTACGATGAATAGCATCACAGTTGAGTCGAGAAATTCCATTGACCGTGAAATAAAATGGTTCTTCGATTTTCCATGCCGAAATACATTTTCCCTTTTTACGTAACGTTAACGTAGACGACGACGGTTTCGTGCGCTGCAAAGTATCCACGTCTGGATTCTCGTAGGTGCTATCTTGGTCCACAGGCACTCTCTGTTTGCTGAGTGTGACCAGTGTCGGCATAACGTCCTTTGCTAAGCAGTCTTGAATGTAACTAAATTGTATGAGCGGAATCTTATCGCCAATCAAATACTCTTCTTGCCCGCAAATCTTAAGCGTAAAGTCATTAGGATCACCACGAGTATTAAAAGTGTTTGCTCTTTTGTTCAGAATCATCTCAAGTAATTCGGATGGCGTGGTGGTGTGCCCTATTTGAAAAGTAAATGTTGCCTGAAATAAAAAAAGCAATATGTGACACATTTATGTTATTTTTATGACAACTTTTAACGCAACGTTCCATTTTATTATTATGTTTATCTTACCTCTGAGTTCTCGATTTTAGTAACTAAAACAATATTCCCATGAACCAAACGACTTTCAATATTTTTAGGTATGGTAGGTGTCGGTGCTATCCTCGAAGGAAACTGATAATGCACTTTTTCTGTCCAAGATCTTTTTTGTCTACTTAATGCTACCTCGTCTCCCAAAAGTCTCATTTTCCATCTAAAATCGTTGACCTCGGAATTTTTCAGAGCAACAAACTCGTGCAATCCTTTGCCAATCAAGAGACCAATCTGGGAGTCCAAAGTCCTATCACTTTTTATACCTTCGCGTTCTATAACTTTTAACACTGAACAAAAGGGTTTTATATCACAGAGACGTCTTGTTTCATCTCGTAATTCTTCTATCTCTGCATTCGAGTTGATACACGAGAATACATATGAGGACGCGTCTTTCAGCGTTCCGTGAAGAGGATATTTAGTAGCCTCCTCCCAAAGATCCTAGTAAATCAACAGTAAATGCATATATTAAATATATATATATATAAATAGTAATATAAATAATATAAATACAAATAATATAATGTACTTATACATACAAATAATATAAGTAGATGTTTACCTCTTTGATCTGATCTAAGGTAACATTGCGATTGATCTCAAATGGTATGACAACACCATTTGGCATCAGGCACGTGAGTTCCACCATCGTGGGTTCATCCCCGGGCCTCTCGGCCCAAAAGTTGTACGCATATGCACTTGGTATCATACCGTGTACCATGATGAACAATAAAATCGGTTACTTTGTCATGCACAAGTAACACGTCAACTTTTTTTTTTTTTTTTTTTTTTTTTTTATCAAAAATATCTTCTATCCTGTTTATACTGTAGGATAAATCTACGGTAAATCTATTTATCTTTCCCATTTGCAATGGAAGATAAGCAATGGTATCGCGACGAATATCGATAGATAGGCAGTTTGGTTTGCTACTTATATTCCAACTTTCGCTAATAACGTGAAAACTTTTGTTTTCGAGGTTTATTAGTTTCACTTTTCGGACACTGTCTCACATCGATGACGTGACAAAAACACATCTCTTACCTGGCACATAACTTCACGCAAAATTGACGTATCAAGACGTGCGTGATAAGATACAAATATCCATTATTTTAGTCTACGCGTAAGAACAATACACAGTTCCGCCATTACTCATTCCGCGTTCTCATCCAAGCATCAATAGTAGGGCTATACAGCAAGTAGTAAACCTAATGTAAAAAGTCTCATAATAACCGACATCTAATGACTTTTGCACACAGGACGCGTTACTGTCCGTTACCGCGTGAAACAACGGAGTAGCCAATCAGCGATTTGCTCTCGCAAAAAAGCAACCGAATGATTGGCTATCCGCGTCTCTTCTATTCGACGGACGAAGAGACCTTCGATTTAAGCCAATCGGCCAATTGCCAATCGTAACAGAATCAATTTCGATAAATTTCGCCAAACGCGATTGGTCAGTTTGAATGTTCTCGTACGCTCAGTCGTACGTCACGTGTAAACCCAAGCTTAACGAGTCTAAAATCTGTTTCACAATAGTAGTCGGCGGTCAACGTGGCGCGCTATTTTATTGATTATTTTAACTTTGTTTACATGGGCGTGATATATGCATCATGGATCTTGCCGGCATGTCGTAAAAAGAGTTGCAAATAGTCGCAGATTATATTTGGTTGAGTGATACACAAATACTATTTTCTCTCCGACATGGCGACGAGCGCTATCGAAATGATTTTAAACCAACCGGAGTGGCAAGACGGTTTTCGAATTCCGATAGCTAATGAGGAGAACAAACGTCTGCAAGAAGAAGTAAAGTTATCTTTTGCGAATATTTATTCACTTATTTTTTCTCTCTCTCTCTCTTATGCTGTTATTTACAATTAAACAATATTGTTTATATCTGCTTACAAAGTTGCTTTAACTTAAAAGTTATATTATTTTACATACATTGAAACAATAAGACAGTCATGGAAAATATTTTTATCTTATGAACTAGATTGCCCAAAAGACTAAGCAGAAGATTTCTTTAAACGCGCAACTTGAAAGCTTGGAGGAACGATTGAAAATGATCAGAAAGCACGCAGGTGACATAGCGGTACAGCACGATTTTAACCAGAAGCTGCTCACGGAACATTTGGCTCAATTAAACATGGAGGATCATTTTTATCGGCTGAGCAACAATACGGAGTCATCTTTGCGGCAAGAAGCGCGTGAGTTTGAAAAAGAATGGACGGAGATAAATCAGAGAGTGTCAAATGTGGAAAACCAGTTATTCAGAATGGCAAACAAGCTGACGGAAGCGAAGCAAACTGTTAAATTTGACGAGAAGAGTTTGAGCAAATGGAAAGAGAAAATTGCGCAAAAAGATGAAGACAATCAGCTGATAGAGAGTTACATGAAGCAGGACACACAGAAATACAAGGTAAGTTGCGACAATGAACGCGCGCAATATCTGCGTGTGACAGCTTGCAATACTAATTTGATGTTCAGGAATTGGAACACGAACGGCAGAAGTTCGTCACAGAACTTGAGACTTATCGTCAAGCGGTCGTTAAAGCCGTTGACGAGATACAAGAGATGGAAATCGTTCTGGATCGTAGTACGAAATTCCACATGGAAGCATTGAAAGAGCGCAAACAAATGATAAATCGGTGGACGCAAAGTATTTCTGTCCTACAACAGAGAGATAACGATATACAGAATTGTTTAAAAGTATGTTTTTTTTATTTTCTCTGTTGGATATTAAAATAAATTACACGTTATCGCACAGGAAATCGAAACATTGCGGGAAATTGGCAAGGAGAAAAAAAATAATTTGGAAGAGGTGGAGAAATTTTTGCAGGATCAAGTTGTGAATAATAAACAACTGGAAGAGTCAATAAAACAATCGGAAAAGCAACTTCAGTTGCTACAAGAAAACCAACTCAAAGTCACAGAGGCAATTGGTGATTACACCATTGAGGTGTGTGCAGACAAATTACTAAAGATTTCAAATTCATTTCATTTAAATCAAAGAATTTCCAACAAATTTATACATAATTTATATTTGATTGTCGATAATCATCCAAGTAGGTTCAGATTCAAAAACAATTAGTAGTAGACTTGGCGCGTCGCACACAGCAAGTTCGGGTTAATGCAAAGAGCAAGAAGAGTGAAATTGAAAATAAATACAACAAGATAAATAACTACAAGAAGCGAATTGACGATTTGACGTTGACATTGGAAGAAATTGAGAGCCAGAAGTTGAACGTCGAAGAGAGAACAAAACGCTTGGAAAAGATGGTTGAAGTACGTACGCTACGTCATGTGTACATTTTTTACTTACGCAGAATCGATTTTAAATCACTGACAGAAAAAACAATCTTTTCAAAACGATACAGAGTAGTTTTAACGGGAATTAACGTTACAATAATAACTTATTACGAGTTTTTGCCTCTTTTTAGCAAGACGAAAAACAGAAGTCTATGATTGTCAAGGAATTAAGTCGATTGCAAACTTCGATCTTACGCGCTTCGACAAAAGTCTTAGAATTGGAAAACGAAAGAAAAATTGTGCAAATGCAAATGCAAAGCGAACAGAAAAAATTGGATCTGCTCGCCAAGTTGCAAATAAAAGAGACGAAACTTTTGGACGAAAGGAAAGAAAGTCTCTATCAAGTAAAATTCAACGTTTATAAATGCGAGATGAGATTTGAGCGAATTAAAGGAGTTGTACACGACACAACCGAGGCCGAGAAGAAGCAAAAGAAAGTTGAAGAGTTGCAAGCTTCGTTAAACGACAAACTAGCCACATCTAAGCTGCTGCAGCACCAGATTGCCAGTTTGGAAGTAAAATCTATTTATTGTTTATATGTATTTTTTTTCCACTTTACACAATTAATTTTTACTTAATTAGAGGAAATATCCTTCTCGTTTTTTATCTTTTCAGTATGACATAAGAAAGATGTCTATTTGCTTGTCGAGTGAGAGCATCGAACTCGAACGGCTGCGAAATAAGAAGCAGGACTTATTGTTATTGTTGGACGGAGGGGAGAAGCGATTAAAAGCTGCGCAGTCCCGAAACGAAGACAGACAAGTGGAGGAGAATATAATGCGTCTTCGGGTGTCGCAACTTCAGCAAATGACCTCGAATGTGAGCGACAAGGTATACGGTCTGGAGAAGTATCGTCTTCATCTTGAAGCGGTAAGCCATTTTCCGATATATTTTTTCGCGTTTTATCATGTGAAAGCATCTTCATTCAATTTACTTTTTACTTCGCAGGCGCTCAAGGAACGTACAGCTGAGATCGCAGCGCAGAAGGAAGCGCTCGCCGTGCAGAAGAGAATAGTTGGTAACGAGTGCTCGGAGTTGCGCGTTGCCATTTCCGAGAGAAAAGCTCGGATACGGCAGTTGCAGGCGCGATACGACAACGTTGTCGCGATGTTAAGCGCTACTTCTGACGGAGCGCCGATGAGCACCGCGTATCTGAAGATACAGAACGCTCAGGAACGATATCTGTTGCGGGAACGAGGTGATAAGCTGGATGAAACTATTGGTCGTACCGAACAGGAAATACTAAGTATGGAGAACACGTTGCGCGTGGTGAACGTGTGCAATGATAAGTACAGGGACAGTCTGAGTATGGTGGATCAGGACGGACCGGAGCACGCAGCGCAGAAAAGGCTCGACGAGCAGATGCACAACGCGCGACAAGAGCTGCAGCGAAAGCAAAAGCAGCTGCAAGAATTGTTCGACGAACTGCAGGTGTTTTCACGTAGCAGCTTTCGATTAGTCATGAAAAAAATTGTCTAAAAAAAGAGATAAAATATAAAGTAGGGAAAATATAAGATTTTAATATGTTCAATTTTTTTTTATTGAACAGAAAGCGCAGAGTGATTATACTCAACTGCTTGATGACATTGAGAGAGCAAAGGAAGAGAAGGAAAATAAGCAACGTTACTTGTCGGGTATCGAGAAACAGACTGTGGAGCAAAGGGAGAAGATAACCAGAGCCGACAAGAGTCTTCATAAGGCGCACAAGGACATACAAAATTTGTATATCTCTAATACGGACGATATCATTCTCTTGCAACAGGTACGATGATAATCCACCCGCGATTAGATCACATTCTTTTGCGATTTTCATCACGAAATGTTTCTCAGAGAGAGGTGGAACTGCGAGAACTTCAGCAGAAGAACGCGTTAGTTCTTCAAGATATCGCGGAATTCACGATTCGTCACGTGGAGGCTGAGGCGTATGTTAAAAAATTACTGTTGGCCAAAAATATCGAATTACCTTGTTTTCTTCCGTCAACAAGATCGTCTGCAAGTCCAGGCGGGAGTTCCGCAGCTTCGGTAAATCAGCCTGTGAAAAGCGGAAGCCGCATAAGCGGTTTCGCATCGTCGAGGGAGAGTATTGGCAGCGTGATTAGGATAGAACCACGGTTCGAAGAATGTACGTGCATAAAAAAAATATTTGTTTATTGTTTAATTTTGAAAAATTAAATTTTAAGTTAAAAGTTTTTTTTTCAATTTAATAAATTTTTGATATTTTACATTTCAGCAACAAGTAATGTGTCGAAACATACCAACTCCGATCCGTATTCTACAAAAGTAATTTTATCAAAGCGATCTATTACGCACAAGAAGCAACAGTTGCAGAAGAAATAATAAATTCGATTATATACAAGATTAAGAAGATTTATAGCGCGCGCGCGGCGTGAAGAATTAATGCAAGACATAACTCTTCTCTGTATTCTGTGCTCTCTATCTTTCTGTAATAAACATGATAATGCACATATAATGATTATCAAATAGCTTCAATATATATATATACGCGACAAGCATATGCATATATGAGAATACATACACACTAATATCTGTGAAATCCAACATCTAGAGCAAAAAGTACATACGTTGAGGTCACAAGCAAGGTTACAAGCATCTCATACATATGTGTGTTTAAATATTGCATAGACAAAGTAAGTAGTTTTGAGAAATTTGTACTAAATAAATATAAAATTGTTATTAAACTTTTGACATGTTTTTATATATATATATATTTTTTACCCAAGTTATAATTTTCTGCTCTTTCTAACCTTAACGTCGCATATTCTGGTAAATAATACATCCCTGCAGTATACCACATTGAAAATTAAGTGATAATTTTCAGATGTCTGAATTAACACATGTTCAGAGCAATAAAATTTTCGGAGGATGGCAGACGGTGTATTCACACAACAGGTAAATAAAATACAATTAAACTCTAGAATATACTTATATGTAACTATATTATGCAATGTGACAATGCTCTTTTAACTTTGCATTTTCTTAAAATGGTTTGTTTTTATATATGACTAAACAATAAGTGTTGTCCAACAGTACAGAATTAGGATGTAAGATGAAATTTGCTGTATACTTACCACCTCAAGCTGAAGAAGATTCTGTACCAGTAATCTACTGGTTATCTGGTCTCACTTGTACCGAAGCAAATTTCAGCGAGAAGGCCGGAGCTCAGAAATATGCTGCAGAACACGGTGTGCTTCTTGTCATACCTGATACTAGTCCAAGAGGATTGAATATTCCTGGTGAAGATGACAGTTACGACTTTGGTAGTGGTGCGGGATTCTATGTAGATGCTACTCGCGAACCATGGAAGAAAAATTACAGGATGTACAGCTATGTTACCAAAGAACTGCCAGTATTGATCAGTAAAGAGTTTCCAATTTTACCAGATAGGCAATCAATAATGGGTCATAGGTACGACAAAAATAATTCGTTGTAAAAATATATAAGATAGTTTTCCAAAATGTTTCTTTTTTTTTCTTTTGATTTAGCATGGGAGGACACGGTGCTCTAATATGCGCTTTTAAAAATCCTGGACAATTCAGAACAGTATCGGCCTTCGCGCCCATAAGCAATCCAATTTTGTGTCCATGGGGAAAGAAAGCCTTCTCAGGATATTTGGGAGGATCCGAAGACAACGTCGCGTGGAAAGAATGGGACGCTACAGAACTGGCAAACAAATATAACGGCCCACCTTTGGATATTTTAATCGATCAGGTCTATAAAATTTTTTAATTTTCTACGTTATTTCTTTATTAATAACTGATAAGAACTGATTTTTACATTTGTTCACTTTTAACACGTTACAATGCTAAAACAAAATTTTGTAAATTTCAGGGTAAAGAAGATCAGTTTTTGAAGCAAGGTCAGTTATTACCAGAGAATCTATTCGATGCTGCAAAAAACAATGGCATAGCGCTTACTCTCAGATTTCAAGACGATTATGATCACAGCTACTATTTCATAGCTACATTTATTGAAGATCATTTCAAACATCACATAAAATACCTGAAAAATTAAGTTCGAGATTACTATTATCGTTAAAAACATACGGGGTTGATATTGAAGATAATGAAAAAAAAAAAAAAAAGAAACAAGAGGAAGAAAAAAACTTGCATTTTTCAACAAGAATGATAAAAGTTGTATTCTTTTATATAAAAGATGATATTTAATATATCTTTTATATATACATGGTTTTTTATTATTGTTTTTTTCACAAGAATTGATGAGAAAATATTTCAGCGTGTAAAAATGAAAAATTAACTAATAAAATATACATATAATATACGCATATCTGTGTAGAGTGTATATAATAGATTAATTTGTTAGACAAATCTATATTTTGTTTCTGCACACACGTGTTCAAGCGCGCGTAATAATAGAAGTTTTACAAAATTTATGCATAAAATATTTTATACAGTATGAATAGTATAACAAGAATCTAGAATTGAAAAATATCATTGCGATTTTCGAGGTTCTCGAATGCCGTGCCAAAAGGTCAGAAGCGGTTCTCGCTTTTGCCAAATATAAGCGTTACCCCAAGCTTGCCAAAACCTGCAATTTTCACCGGAAAAAAAAGATCACAATTTTTTATATTTATTACGTAAAACAACTCGCGCTATTTTTTTTAAATAATTTACTTATGTAAGGAACGACTTACATTCCGAATAATACACCGCCTAAATGTGCAGCATGATCAAAATATTTCCATCCCAAGATACAACCAAGACAATCCAAAACCATTATTCCTTTGATTGCCTAAGTGAACAATATTGCAATATGTTACAATTCATATATCATATAAATTGCACCGTTTACTATTTGTTATTTTTATACACTACATATTATATGTAGTAAAATATTCAATATATAAAAATTTGCTAAGTATGCGTACCGTATCTCCTGTAAACGGTAACATAGGAAGAAAAATAATATTGAGTTGTATGTCAGGATATTGAGCACAGATAAATCCAAGAACGCCTAGGATCGCTCCTGACTGAAATAGAAAAAATTCTTTAAAAGATAATGATTCTCAGTAATGATTTTTTTTTTCTCAACTTTTTTCACACGCATATAAATTTTGGGCTTACCGCTCCTAGGGAGAGACCTGGCGTACCGATCATGGTTTTGTAAACGTGACTAGCAAAGCTCGACACCACTCCGCTTGATAAATAAAGCGCCAAGAATTGTTCCTTTCCGAGTGTCGACACAGCCAGTGTGCTAAAGCTATGTAACACGTACATATTCGCAGCCAGATGGAATATAGTGTAGTGCGAAAAAGTGGAAAGTACCATAGGCCAGCACGACACACCTTACGTCAGAATAACTTTCAATTAACGCTCGAAGTAACAAAAAAATATCTTTAACGGTTGCTCGAGACAATAATATCACTTACTAGAAGCAGGATTGGCGCAAAAATAGCGCACCATCGATTTCTGTAACGCCGGCACTCGCCAGGCTAAGAATATAACTACGTTTATAAAACATATAGGTGCAAACACTTTTTGTCCTTCCGTCAAGTTTCTCCACCATGCTTCCATTTTACTTCTCCATCCTGTTCGCTAACCAATGCATTATTGTATACGTTAAAGTGCAGAAAATGATCTCTAACATGTTCTTTTCTTTTTTTTCAACACTACCTTACATACATTACTGTTATGAAATTGCCTAAACCGATGTATCATTTTATACGTTTGGCTTCTGATACGTTCATACTCCCAAATTGCAGCACCTGCTATGGAGGCTCCACTAAACTAACAAAAACAAAGATCAAAATAGTTAAAGAGTTATTTGCAATCATTTAAAAATAATAACATGTACATAAGAAAGAATTTTGGAACAATTTTGTATTATGAATTCATATTTCATATGAAATATCATATTACATGTAGATTCTACTTATGAATTATAATACTACGGACAAAGTTTTTAAATATAAAAGATACAAAAATAAAAAAAATGTTTTATATTTCTTAAGTGTAATATTTTTTTTCTGTTTTAAGCTGCTTATATATGTTTTGTAGATATTTTTTATTTATGTGTGTACATGTATAAAAAAAAAACCTATTATATTTTAAAGCTCTTTGTAAAGTATATTTATCTTATTTACATAAGAGAAGACTATAAAGAACTTAGACACTATGTTATTTATTTACCATAATTGTAAAACCAAGATGTTTCAGTAGTCTTGCAGGCTGTATAGTTCCAGTTTCAACACAAATACCATTGGGAAAAGGGGTCTGTGACTGTTTAGGAGAAAATGACAACTTTCTCAGACTTCTTATCTGTCTGTACTGTAGTGTTTGCAATTTTGGCCTGCATAGTTGCGCAGTTCCGAAGATACTGAAATTTTATTAGAACATTCTCTTAGTACAATTTTAATCTTCCTGAAACATGGAGTTATAACTATAAACAATAAGATGAATATAAAATATTTTATAGCAGATGGATAATAAAAAAAAAAATCTAAAAAAGAAACTCTTACGATAAGAAGGAACACAGTGATGAGAAAATTTATGTAAAAAGATATTTAAAAAACTAAAGAACTAACAGAAAAAAAAATGTGTAACCCATATATTTCTATAAGAAAAACATAAACTTTGTGAAAACCTTCGCACCATTTGTGTGCTGTGTCACCCAAATAAAAGAGCGTTCTTGATGTCATGTTGTCAGTTTATATCGCAGAATACACAAGGATTTCATGTATAGAGCACTTGTATGTACGTGTACGTGAAGAAAATTTGATACAGGATCAGCTTGATAACCTCTCAGCTTGACGTTCGACAAAATTCTCACCCTCGCTTCTGGCAGTATTGAGAGTGCACGGTTCACGATGTTCACGTAACATGTACTATAGATTTTAAATACGTATTTCGGTATACATACTGTAATGTCACTTTATTGTCACACTTGCCAGCAACAGCGGAACACGGCCAGCCAGAATGTGAGGTTATGATCTCCCGAAATCGTATATCGCGGAATGTAACTACGAAAGGTGTGTGTACCGAGGGCGCGGCAGGCGGCACAATGTTCATCGCGATGGAGACGAGTGGGAGAGACGGGAGGCAGCCAGCGTTTGACGTGAGAGTCGCACAAGGGGCAGCAAAATACTCCGAAAATACTCTCAACGGCAATGGCGGACGAAGAACTACCAGCAGGTTGGGAAAAACGCCTCAGCAGATCGACCGGTATGTCAAAAAACAATTGTTTCGCGAGCTCATTGTCGCGCTTATCGCCGGCAAAATTATAAGCCGGCGAGATTACATGCATGACCGGCATTTTTCCGACACTTCAACTTACGACACGATCAATTGTACAGCTGAAGTTCATTCGATCGAGATTTGCCGAATTTCCTCGTCGCGTCTTCGATGCAGACTTTTGTTTCCTTCGTCGAATTATTCAATAAAAAAGAAAAAAAAAAAAAAACAAGTATCACTAGATGCGCGCTAAGATCGGCTACTGCAATCGCGTTTTATTGGTGGCATTATGTGTCAAAGTTTTGTCTGTGAAAAATTACAGTTCACACACGCAAACATCCTTTTGCAAACATTATTATTGTTCTGTTTGTTTGATTCTTATGTGAGCAAGATGTCTCGAAACATTCTACATTTCTTTTACGTTGTTCCAGTCTTTAAAATTTTTTTATAAAAAAGTGATGCATTGTTATTTTTACTATTTTACAAAAATTTCCTAAGTTATTATACACGTATATATTTTATAATAAATTTGTTAAATATATTTGTTTAATATATTAAATATTTAAAAGTCAAAGAGATTTAAAACATTTTGTTTTCGAATCCTATACATTAATGTAAATCATAATAAGCTTTGTATTCGTATTCCCAACTTAAATAGATGAAATTATTGCAGGTCAGCATTATTATTTAAATATTTATACTAAAGAAAGTCAATGGGATAAACCGGACAAGCCTGCAGATCGATCAAGCAACGGTAAAGTAGATGGTCCAGAAGAAGTGCAATGTTCACATCTACTTGTGAAACACTCAGGATCTCGACGACCTTCGTCTTGGCGGGAAGAGAATATTACTAGGTCAAAGGAAGAAGCTCTTGAGCTGATTAAATGTAAATATATTACTATATTATCATATTAAATACGTTGATATTTTTCCAACTATATATTGCTTGTGCGGAATATATTATTTTGCTTGTGTTGCACAATAAGCAAAAGATATCTCTTTTTACTTAACAGCTTATAGAGAACAAATTGCATCTGGCAAAGCGACATTTGCCGAGCTTGCCTCGAAATATAGCGACTGCAGTTCAGCGAAACGCGGCGGCGACCTCGGACCCTTTGGTCGGGGCGCGATGCAAAAACCATTTGAACAAGCGGCTTTCGCTCTCAAAATCGGCGAACTGTCCTCGCCCGTACACACAGATAGCGGAATTCACATCATTCAACGAACCGCATAAACCGGCTGAAGCGTTTTACTGAAAGTGCGTCACTAAGGAAGTCTCTTTTCTCTTTGTCTTTTCAACTCTTTCTGACTTAATCTTACCTTAAATGTAAATTTTTACATTGTTCTTCCCTCAGCATAATTTAATGATTTGTTGCGACGTACTTGTTTGAGTCAGAATTTGAATTTGACGTTTGTTTCGAGCGATTCCGTTTCATTGTATTCGTACCATCATTGTACTATTTTTTAAATAGCGACAAAAGCATTACGCGATAAGGTGTGATTGGGATATTCTCAGCATACATCACACATACACACACACACACACACACACACGACATATATACACTAGGCGAAATAAACGTGAATATCTACATTTAGTCAATACAATTTGTATAATTTCGGTAGATTTACATTTGCCATTATATTCTATATCGCAAGACATAATACAGTATATAAATATCAGTATATAATGCGCTAAATGTGTCTTCCTGCTGGATGGACTACCTACTCAATATCATTATTGACGCAGAAAGACGTGGCACAAAACACATTTTTTAGTGATGGAAGTTTGCGGCATAATAGTAATTCTAGTTTCGACCCGCCACTTGTTTAATTGCATTTATGTGAAATGTGATCTTACGTGTATCTTTTAAATAATTTATCCTACATGCATACGTTGAAAATTGAATTTTCATTATTTAATAATTACCGAATAATGATTATATTCTATAATATATGTGTGAATAATTATTATATTCTATAATATATTCATAACCAGTAAAGAGTGTGTTTTATTGAACGCAGAAGTGTGAAAAATGATATGTATGTACACCGATGATCGCTTATAGTTCGGTGATTCTCAGGAAAACTCACCGAACATAATTTAATTATTTGTTGCGACGTACTTGTTTAAGTCAGAATTTGAATTTCGAGCGATTCAAACAGTGACCAATGCAGCCAGCAATAAGAAGACGAAGGTCTTGTTTTATTTTTAAGCACTTTTGAACGCGAGGAAAACAAAACAAAACAAAACAAAAAAAATGAGCACACTTAAGAGTGAACGAGAGACAAAGTGGTAGCATCAGATAAGAAGGCCGTCAATTCTCTTGGACGTAAACAACGCTCAAGTCCGAAGTCGAAATGTAGTGGGGATAAACTTATCGAACTATAAGCGGCTCGCAAACACAATGCTCGAGAAACACTCTTTGTATAATTCTTCATACATTTGCGTGGTACGCAACACTTCGGCAAATATTTTTATTGTCCTCGCGGTTAGATAATTTGTAGTTCCGTACACACATATGTACAATATTTTTTAAATATTTAGTAATCAGGGGAAAAAAGGGAGAGGACGTATTGCTTACAATACGCGAGTCTACTATCAAAAGTAAAATCGGAGTAATTCTAGTAAATTATTTTTTAGCTATATAAAGTATATATGAAAAAAAAAAAACAAAAAACAAACCACATAAAATATTGTAAAACTTAATATATTATGTGTGTGAATTTGTATCCGTAATTATTATACAGTCCCGAGAGATAACTTTTTCTTGAAACGTGCACTTTGGTTTAGCTCTAGACTTATAGGTATGTAAACGAAAATATATTCTGTCTCACACTTTTCACACACATTTCACCTTTTATATAGTAATATTGAAGAAGACATGATGTGTACTTTGTTTAGCTAATTTATATATAAATAAAATAAAAAGAAAATATTTGCTTCTCATGTTTAAGGATGTATGCGTTTTGAAGAGAGATCTCTGCACATGCGCACATGTTATTACAATGCAACAAACATATACAGCTATTTTAGAAAGATAAAAACAAGTCAGTTGCGTAATGTTCACTCGAATCGTTCGCTTTTACTTGTAGGAGAAAAAAATGTTACCGTTGATATTAAGTAAATTTTTGTCATTATCGAACGATCGAAGTGCACGAGAGATGTTAAAAAAATTCAAAGATTTCTCTCGTAATCCTCCGAATGTGTGTGAATAATTTATACCCATTAATTGCTACGTAATTGATTGCCATTAATGGTATTGTTCATTTTCTAATTTTACTACGTGTAAATGAATTATTGCATAATCCAAAATGATGAAGGAAGTAATATCTGAGAAGATAATGCTATTTATAAAAACGTTTTACCGATTACCATGTATTTGTCAGTTTGCATTGATTTCTACCACAATAAATGAAATATACATATTATTAAATATAATATTGCGCAAATTTGTGTACATACATAATGTGTATATTTTGTGCCTTAATCTTTGATTTCTTTCTCAAAAATAAAAATTGTGATCGTTCTCTTAAATTTTAACGTCGAGAAGCAAGAAATCATGAAGTTTCGTCATGTTATTTACATCGAAACGAACTGAACATCTTTTCTCACACATCGCCACCATCGGCATCATTTCGAAAGCATAAATTAACGAAGTCCGCTGAAAAAAAAAATCAGATTCGAAAGAAAACGCTAAAAATCACTCCAGAGTGATATCCTTTCCACATCTGTAGATCAAATATTTTGTTCGTAGTTTTTTGACATTTTTCATCGAATTTCTTAGTCTTTATCTTTCGTAGTTGTAATCGCGTTCCATATAAAATCATCTGGCAATGAGTGTCATTATGCGTGAGAGGAGGACTAGATAGCCTCGGATTATATCTTGAAAGAATAATGGACAACGTTGATGACTCAAATGATTCTAATTGAACTTTATCTGTAGTGTATGCACTCACGCACGATAACACATTGTCATATTGGTGGAATTTCGTTAATATACTTCTTGAAATGCAGTAGTAGGCGTCTAATACAGGGCGTCTGAAACTTTTTGAGTGAAAAAAAATGTGAAAGGGTATGTCAATTGAAATAGAAGAGTCATATAGCATCTTGCAAAATTCGCAATAGTCATTAAGATATTAATTAATTAATATGAAAGCGATCGGCTGGACTCTGTATACGCGTGTAAAAAATTATGTGATTTTCAATTGCAAAGAAAAATTATTACTTCGCAATTTACTTAATAAACGCAGCGTGCGGCATGATTTTTCTCTATCAGATGATATCTATTTATTAATTTTTTGAAAATCATATGATCTTATACACGTTTGTACTGTGTCAAAACAATTTCACACTCTGTATAACGTACATGCAGTTCTTCCCGAGTCCATGGTTTCGAGTACATATGCAGTTCTTCAAGTCCTGCGCATTGACTTTGAATCATTTCAATTAAATTTTTATTACAATTTACTTCGAATTATAATGTATGTTAATTTACCCTTTAAAAGTATTTCGCACATACACCCCCAGGGTTTGGCTTTTTATTATTTCTCTTGTATATATATATAGTTGAATACTAAGAGAATCCCGTGTACGATCTCTGTTTCTCACACATTGCCACCGGCATCATTTCGAAAGCATAAATTAACGAGTCCGTCGAAGAAATGTAACTTATACATTTGTGAATTATATATATTTTTGTTAACGTTTAAAAAACACGTTTAAAAAATTATCTTTTTACACAGTAGCCGCACGAGTCGCTCTTCAATGTATGATGCGCTATGCAACGCTACGGCCAGATTTTTTTTTTGTATCTTTGTATTTTTGGAAAAGTTGAATTGGGTTGGATGATATCCCATGTATCCATATTATTACCTGAAATTGCGAACGCATATCGCGCCACACGTATTGCGCCAATCACGTCCCCAGGTTGCTCTCGCATGTATGTTGAGATGTGCTCGCGCGATTACATAATAATTTAGGACAGGTTTCGCTCGGCGGTGTTCCCATCAGCCGAGGGGTCTCTGAATGACGGATTTCCTCCGCGTGCATAGGGCGATATATACGCGTTAATGCGCGCGCGACGTAAAACACGAATTAACAAATAATTCAATGTACGTGTGACCTCAAAGAAGTCAATTTATCAGAATAAAGAGACAGATCGGATTACCGAGATGATACGGGAACAGAGTTCTACAGTTTTAACGGTTTGCGTTGGAAAACAAAGATCGCAAAAAAAAAAATATGTGCAGAAACATAAAACGTACAAATTACACATTCGACAAGAAGAGTTGCATTTGTACAGAAAATAGCTGATTATTATTGGCGGTTTAGAAATTGCGTGCAGATCGTGCCGAGACCGATGCTAAAGCGCTTTTGTGTATCCCAACTTCTTTTCAAAGTAGCATCATATACACGCGGAGAGCAGCGGAACTGCGTGCATCTCTGCGTGCATGTTAGAATGAAGCGTTTCCGCGTGACCCTGACTGGTTCATTAAAGCGATCGGCAGCAGTTGCGCAAACTTCAATTTTTCGACCCCGCAACGAACATGCTACCATATAAATTTGGTCACGCCATAGTAATCTGTGGAAAATCGTATAGCACACGCAATAATAAAAAATAAATTTTATCTCCCGTGCAAGGTTAAAATAAAATTAATTCCTTTTTTTATTATTTTCTTTCTCTCTCTTTTCTCCCTTGTGTTTCATATTGGGTTTTACGCTTGAAAATTTTTTTTTTATAAAAGTGTTTTTTTTCTCCAATGTAAATTTAATACTGGACTCACTTACAAAGAATCGAGTTTATTTCTTATTATCGCGTTTTTTGTTTCATGTGAACGATGATAGCTCGAATAACTTTCTCTCTCTCTCTCTCTCTTTCGTACTGAAAGCGCTGCTCTATCTTTGTTCTACATTTAACGAGAATAAAGATAAATGACTCTTTTAGCTTCACATCCGAATGCAAAGGAAATACACGCTTGCGTGATATTTTTGCAAACTCGCGTTTTCTGTTTCCGCGCGCAATTTCCTCAAGTAGACTGAATAGAAAACTGTATGTATATTAATATTTTCAGGCTGGTTTTCCTTGAGGAATAGATAGCTATATATAATATGTCTTTTGCGATATACAATGGCAATGTGCAATTATGAAATTATGTAATATCGTGACGCGCATGAAATATTGTGACCTCGTGTGTGTTTGTGTGTTAACATTTGTAAAATTTCTCTTGTAAACAGTCGCGTTTAGACCTTTCGTTTGTCAATCATTTTTCAATACGCGTCTGCATCGTTTGGAATTTTAAACTCATAACACACATAACGCGTATATATTCGATCATTTGTTTGAAATTTGAATGTTTTATTAAATAATTACGATATAATTAGATAACGAGATGTGTAACTCGATATAGAAATTGTCTGCACACGAAGGATTTTTTTTCGGGTTAATTAGGGAATTTTTTTTTTTTTATACGCGAATACCGTATATTTCGATTTCGTTCATGCCGCGATCGCGTGGGTCTGCGGCAAATCCCGCGTGTATCCACTTGATCATCCGACCGAGAGAATTTTCAACGTACATATAACGATTTACAATGAACCAACGATCTTGCCGGATAATCATTGCCCATCACGGAGAGGTGGAAGAGCTATTCAGCGCGGGGTGAGCGACGCACGCTTGCGCTGAAACACTCCCCTACATAAGTATCGCGAGCTAGCTGTCACGGCAGTATCGCAGATCGCGTTATCAACAAGCAGTACCTGACAAAGTAACTCATAGGATACCTTAGCAGATTGCATTTTGAAACGGACAATCCCCATCTTGCTAAATCAACCGAAGGTCAGTATCGAAATGTAACCAGGTAAAAATTCGGAAATTTCATTTGTTTTTTTTCGTGAAAATTAACTATTGAACGATTGCGAATCGTAAAATAAAGTAGACAGATAACGTAAGCTCGAGAAATTTTGAAAATTTTATTGCATTGACATATTCCAGAATTTTAATCTCTTTTTATTGTAATACAAAAGCAAATAATTCGAAGTTCTTTTTTAGAGTTCTAATTAATAAAAGTTCTAATTAATAAAATAAGTTCTAATTAATAAAAGAGCGATTAAATATGATGCGTATGATTTTTCAAAATACTTTTGTTTTGAGTTTTTATCGTTTAAAGTTATCTGCAACAAAATTTTGTCAATCACTCTCTCTATTCGCTGCAGAAGTAATTCTTGTTATAGATATTGTAAAAAAAAAAAACGCACATATTTGCTTTCTATCGCGATAAATTTGCTGTTCGTTCATGCTAAGTGCATTATTGTAACGAATGAAAATTCTTCGCAATTTGCGCTGTCAAAGTCAAGGTGTCTGAGTCACGGTTGCATTTAATTACGCTCGCACTGTATATCTTCTATTGACGTTAACGAGTTTTCGATCGCCGCAACAATTTATCTCTTCTCACTATTGCAGAACACTATTGCCAGTATTAAACTCTTCCAAGCACGAATTACGCTTATTTAGCGCTCTCGTTAAATGTGCAAATTTCGTTCAATTAGTAAGGTTTAGAAAAACCATTCATCCAAGTGTTGAAATATATTGATCCTCTCTTATATCGAACACGTACATATTTTGGTTAAAGAGAATCGAACCGATAACTCCTCCCCCTCTCCCCCCCTCCCCAGAAAATTGCGACACATTATATATTCGCAAATGATTGATATTCTTTTCCATACAAACCAAGAAATTAGATCGCCGCAACGTAAATTTCCACGATAAGCTGTCATGTGTCGCTCCGTGGGCGTTGCGCCGCACAAGGGCGATCTTTTGTAATGCAGTAAGTAAATGAACCACCGACACTGACCCACATCGCGAGAATAGAAAAATGTCGAATCTCGTGAAAGCTTTATGCACTTACACAGATATCGCTATTATAAGCGCGAATGTGCGTTCGCGCTTTTTTTTTTTTTTTTTTTTTACAAAAAAAATTGTTCTTTTAAAATAAGAAAAGAAGCGTGCAATAAGAAAAAAAACATAAAATAAAATCGCGTTACCATTTTGTGGACCAAAGTAATTTGGGATTGTCGCGCGCACAATAACCGCGAGACAATGGTTTAAAAATTTATTACACAATTGCAAATTTCCATTTTTGAAGCGAACAATTTTGTTTGTTACTGAGAAAAAAAACCTCTTCAACACACACATACGTGTATACATATTATATATGCACCATATCTTATTGTATGGAATAACAATACGTATATTGAATAATAACAGCAATTTGCGAGCAATTTGCGACGTAGAAAATGATACTCTGCACAGAACTTGCATTAACATACTTCTATCTAACAATATGTATATGTATGTATGTGTGTGTGCGTGTGTGTGGACGCGCACTCGCTTGTTCTCCTTGTCTTATATTTTTTACACAATATCTGTATTCATACTTATTTACTCTCTGTTTTCTTGCGACAGATTTAGTCGTGCCTGATACATTCCAATTGATTGAATTCGATCTGTTCGACTTCGAGTGGAAATTTATATTCAGTCCCGACGACGCGTTGTTTTTTTTTTTTTTTTTTTCGAATCGATATGGAAAATATGATACTCCACTTGTTAATTCGATAGTTTGTGTGATGCTTGCGAGAAGCAACTGATAATTACGCGCTGTGAAAACAGACAAGATAAATTAGTTTTTCTTTTTTTTTTATTCTTTGTTTATCAGTTTATGCAAAACTTGTTTTTCTCAAATGCAAAATTGCAAAATAAATAATTCCAACACTTTTAATGTGTGTCTACGGAGTATTCAAAAACAAAAAAACTAATAAAACAGCTTAGAAAACTTGAGAGACATTTAAAAAATAAGCCAATGAGATCTAAAACACGAGCACTGCGTTAAATTTTAAAAGAAATAACGTTTCAAAAGTGTTTCAATAACCGACTATTTAATTGTTGACTAGTCTATTCCGCTGTAAAATTATTGCATAACTTATGTTAATATTATACATTTTGTGTTGCACAATTCAACAAAAAGACAATTATATAAGAAGATTATTCACAAAACGGTTGCTCATACAATCATCGATTAGACAAAAAAAAACAAAATCCCCGAAAATCTTGAGCGAAAGAGGAAAACATCTTCGTGACTTGCGAGCGAAAGATCGCGGGATGTAAACTTGCTGATGGGGGTCGAAAAGAAAATTCTCCCCCGAAAGAGAGGAGTGCTGAACTCAGGTTTCGATCCATTTCGCGCACGTGACACACTGAACTAGTATGGGTCAAGGTAGCGCGCGAAGGCCGAAGTGCTTTTTAATAGCTACCAAGTTATTACACGAAACATTGATATAAATTTATCGATAAAAGATTGTTCCTCGATAAACACACTTGATAAGTGTATTAAAATCAAGCTTCACAAGATTTATGATGGAATTTTGGGAGGGACAAAAATATGCAAAATACTTTGCAAAACTTACACGAAAAAATCTTGGAAGAATCGAAGAAAGTAGAGAACAAAGAGTTTAGAAGTCGCGGAATTTTTTCAGAATTTGCAGCGCGGAAAACTAAAAATCTCTCTCTCTCTCTCTCTCTCTCTCTCTCTCTCTATCGATCTCTCTCTCTATCGATCTCTAATCTAATCTAATCTAAAGACAAGAAACCAGGAAATAAATCTAAAGAAACGCGAAGAGCGCGTGTTGTGCAAACACTTGAACAAATTTGAGGAAACTAAAAGTCTCTCCGCGTCAAAATAAATATTTCTTGATCTTTGCACATAAAAACAACGCGATGCGTGCTGTCATTTGATTAATTTTAAATTCATCGGACGAACGCGAATACGCGAGAGAACTAATATAAATTTCAACTATTGCGGAGTATCTGTTTGAACATGAAAGAGAATGAACACGTTCGAGTGATATGATTGCGATTACTTATTACGAATTGGTCGTAATTAGGTCGTAATTTTTTTTTTTTTTTATCACTTGCTTCGTGAAGAATAAAACGATCTCGATTCTACAGGTAAAACGTACATACACGTGACACACTGAACTCGTGAAACTCGATCACTGCTGGTCAGTGGCGTCTACGCGATCACATGTATTTGTTTTTGCGTGTCACCATGGCGATGTAACGTCAGTCACAATCGATTTGTCGAGACGCTTTCCACTCACTTATGAGAATGCGTGCAAATTTGCTGCGGTGCACAAGTCGCGTTTCATTACACGCGTGGCATCACACACTATCGAAAAGTGTGAGATGCCACGGGGGGTGAAAAAGAAAAAAACCTTTTTCACGCTTTGTGCAGCTCGATTTTATCCAGATTTTAGTCTATAATGTGAAATTGATAATTCTGATTTTTTTTTCTCATTAAATTCAAATTACATATTCACGGATTAAGAAGCGAAATATTATTCTTCTGGAAAGTATATCATCTCTAGAAGAAGCGACGGATCTGTCGATCCAGATGTTTGATGTGAAATTAATACCCCGAGATTTACGTCCGCAAATTGAAAAACAAGACATCACTTTAATCGAGCTAATTAGAATGAATCCGTTAATCGTAAAAACAATTGAACTCGTGCGTTCGCGTAACTTCGCGAAATCAAGATCTAAGAGAAAATGACCACATTCTCTCATGTTGTAACAGCGTTTAACACGTGTTTGCTCGTTCAATTCGATGCTGCTGTTAACGAGCAAACAATTTGAAAAACGTTTAAAGCGTCACTAGATAGTTTAAGCCCACGCAAACGTAACATCTATAACTCCATGTGACGTTTAATGAATAATCCACTATGGATTTAATGAACGTGCACTTTGATTCGAACGTTGTTCCGTAGTGTGGGAAGTTCGGTGTGAATGAATTTAGCAACATCTGAACAAAAGAAGGTTTTAAAGATGATTGTTGGTAACGAATGAGGACATTAAATGTAATACATGCGCACGAAATATCATAAAGTTTTTTCAATTATAATTATTGTAAGAGTATCTCTCATATTACTAAACGACATCGTTTTTCAAACGATATCTCTCGTCTCACTGACGTAAGAAATAGACTATACGACGAATTTGTCTATCGTTATCGCTATTTTGCCAACTACTTAAAAAAATTAGGATACATCATATCTCTCCCTCTCTCTCTCTCGAGAGAGAGAAAGAGAGATAGTTTGATGTTATTTACGTAAGATGCGCTACTAACGCATTCTCGGTTTGTGAAGTGGGGTATAAAAGAGGAGATAGATAGATCTTTTTCTCGCGAACGTGAGACCAAGCGACTCCTCAGTTGCGTCCACGCCATCGTCGTCGTGCAGATCTACTTGGCGTACATCTGTTGCACACGTAGAACTATTTTTGTATAAAATATATATATATACTATATATATATGTACATTTATATATATATATATATAAATGTACATA